>JAJOZX010006140.1:0-40000 GCA_023014485.1 Bathynomus jamesi
CAAATATGGCACCTTTGTGCCCCACTGCGGGGGGTTACCCCCCATTTCAAGTACCCCCCGCGGAACTTTTGTATGGGGTGGTTCTAAATCTTCTTCCTGACGATGGTTTCACGTTTTTTTTAAGACTTATATTTACGTTTTTAAACTGAATTTGACTGACTAACTAAATTCCGAAAACCTTCAGCCTGAAGAAAACCCGTCAGGCTTACGAAGAAGCATCTTGATAGGGGTTCTCACCCTAAGCCTCCAAACTCCCTCACTCGAATGTAGGGATAAACTGTCGGCATAAACAGTTGCCAGACTTTTTTTCTTTTAATATCTCGTGGTTTCAGTGAACACTTTTTAGACTAAATGAATAAAAGGTCATAATTATTATTATATTAGTACTATTCAGTAAGATATATATTTTATTTAATAAAACCATTTTAAACCATTTTTTTTTTCAGTGTTACCAAACGTCCACTTATTTCAATCAAATCCGATTAATTAACTTATATTACATCGTACGATACTGTATGTATGTATACACCGTATATATATACACACCGTATATATATGTATATATATTATATATATGTGTGTGTGTGTGTGTGTGTGTGTATATATACAGGGTGGGCCGAAAGCTGGATCCATAGAAAAATATTTATTTTAATACATAAATTACAACAAATGGTAAATACTTAAAATGAATATCAACTTTAACTCGTAAATGCGTATCCGTGATACTGTACAGTAGTTCGTACTCCAGTATAAATACTCAAATACTTTTTTTATTTCAGCCCAGAAATGGCTTCGAATCTAACAACAGAAGAAGACCGGGTAGAACTTGTGCTCATGTACGCGAGACAGGGCGCTACACACAGAGAAGTTGCTACCGAATTCAATAGAAATCATCCTGATAAGCATCCAGTAACACGCGCGACTGTTGGCAAGTTGTTTAAACGTTTCAAAGAAACGGGAAGTGTACATGATCGACGGCGTTCTGGTCGTCCAAAAACTGCAACTGATGAAAATACCTCTGCAATGGTATGTGAAACTTTAACGAATAGTCCAGTAAAGTCAAGATGATTATATCAAATGAAACACGCATCTCGAGAACGTCAATTCGAAGAATTATTAAAAATCATAAATTCCATCCCTAAGTGTCTCGATGTCAGAGGCCGCTAATTTGAGCAGTTGTTGTAATTTGTTGTTTATACTGGAGTACGAACCACTGTACAGTATCACGGATACGCATTTACGAGTTAAAGTTGATATTCATTTTAAGTATTTACCATTTGTTGTAATTTATGTATTAAAATAAATATTTTCCTATGGATCCAGACTTTCGGCCCACCCTGTTGTGTGTGTGTGTGTGTGTGCACACAAGTGGTAAGTACGGTAATTATTAAATAAGAAAGCAGAAGTGAAATTTGAAATTCCACAACCAACAGTGTTAAAAAAAAATTTTATATACACGTCACCTCCAGTAATGTACCAACTGGTGTTTTAAATCATAATTACCAGTCTATAGCGATTTTTCAGTGTGTGTGTGTGTGTGTGTGTGTGTGTGTGTGTGTGTGTGTGTGTGTGAACTATGCAATATTTTTTTCGTTTTCAATAAGACTTTCAAAGTGTAATAAAGCTTTTAATTCCCCGTAGTTTCTTTTCGGAACCCCCTGTAGATCTGAGTTAAACGAGCGCACATACTTCTGATAAAGGAGTGCCCAGACGCGTTTTCTTATAAGGTCTAACTGGGCACTAAATCGGGGCACGTCATGCCTCGCAATACTTATTATATTATCCACTAAACCCTATACCCACTTCAACGGCGTGGAGAATGAAGCGGGCTCTCTATACCCTTTCACGAGAGAATCGGACTGTTACTGTACCGACAGCGGCGGCGACAATGCCCTCCGTGACGAGGGCACTTCGCGCGCGCATTATACCCATACAAACGGGGGGCGAGAAACTCCAAGTTTGTCACTAATGTTTTTCTCTACCTTCTCATACCCATAAATGGGTAGGTGACTAAGAGGAGAGCCTGAAAGTACCGTCGTCCCTTATTCCAGTGCGTGTGTTGCACCATCTCAATATTTTTTACTTTTCACCTTTAAACAAACTTGAAATTTTATTTTCAAAGCTAAAAAGTCATTTTTTTTTCATTTATTCAAAGTTTTTAAATAAAATTTTAAAAATTAATAAAAAAATTTTAATAAAAAATGTGAAAAAGGGGAAAATAACTGGAAATATCTTCGTTATTCACGAATGGGAAAAAAATTGAAAATGTCTTCAATTCATCATTCAATTATTATTATTATTTTAGTCATTATAATGGAATGAATGAATGAATGAGTAAATAGACAAAGGTTGGTGTGCGCGTGACGACGAAATATGGGAGCGTTTCTCGCCCTCGAAAACAACCTCCGAATCGGGCAAAGATAGGACCGCCCCTTTCGTCTCCCTTAGTGGCGCCATCCATCCGTCCTCTTCATCTGCCACCGTCGCAATCCCCGACCCCGAAAGAGAGATTGCGACGGCGCCAACCAACCAACCACCAGCCGCGACGCCGTTTTCCCTTCGCCTCCAAAGACGTTTCCTTTCAGACGCTCTCAAAGTCGCGAGAAACCTTTGAGAAGTTCACTCGTCCCTCAGTTGGAAACGGATTGGACCGCGAACAGTCCAATTTACGAGTCTTCAACACCCAGTAAAAATTGTGACGAAAGTCCTTGAAAACCTGGAAGTCCAAAAATTCTGAGTCTTTAGCGAGGGTGACTAATTGGAAAAATTATTTCCAATTCATTCCCAGAAGTGGTGTCACTTCTATCTGGCATTTCCTAGTTTCCACACAAGAAACCACCTTACACATACCTCATATATTTATTATTTATATATATATATATATAAAGCAAACCCACAAGAAAAAAATTATTCCAAGGCCTTTCATTTATTCAGAAGTACACCATATTATATATATATATATATATATATATATATATATATATATAATATATATATTATATATATTACATACACACATATATATATATATATATATATATATATATATAATAATTATATATAATGATACACACAGGCAGTGCATGGAACAAGGAACTCTTCTGGGATAATTAAATCCACTATAGTGACCCGTTGCCCACGTCGGGCTAGCATCATGAAAAAGAAAACTATGGTATTTGTCATTTACCATTACTTATTCGGACTATAGTGGATTTAATTATCCTAGAAGAGTTCCTTGTTCCATGCACTGTCTGTGTGTATCATAAAAAACTCAGGGAACCATTCTGAGTTAATTCCCATATATATATATATAAGAAACGTAAGTATAGAGGAGTGTTCTGCACACGAGGAAGAGAAATAACGAACAAATGAAAAATGAGGTCCCCGCCTGGGAATCGAACCCAGGATCTTCCGATTGCCGGTCAGATATGCTAACCACTACACCACAGGGCACAATAGTCAGAAGTCGTAATTCTCCTACATAGGGCAGAAACCAATGCCCTGTGGTGTAGTGGTTAGCATATCTGACCGGCAATCGGAAGATCCTGGGTTCGATTCCCGGGCGGGGACCTCATTTTTCATTTGTTCGTTATTTCTCTTCCTCGTGTGCAGAACACTCCTCTATACTTACGTCGTTTCTATACATTGATATACTGCGTGGTCATTGCAGTTAAATGTATATACTGTGTATATATATATATATATATATATATACACGGTAAAGACTAAAGCTTAAGGGCCAAGTTAAATAGTGCAGCTTCACAATTATTTATGTCATTTGTGAATTGTAAGACCAGTGTATTTATTTTATTATTAGCAAAGGTTATTCAATTCAATATTATATACAAAATGTGAGGGGTATTTAATTCAAACGAATATTAGGTGAAAAATTCAGACGTTTTGAAATCTTTAAAAAAAAAAAAAAAAAATAATATATATATATATATATTCAAAGAAGTGCAAAACCGCCCTACGTAGGTTCGACTCCCCGCAAGCACGAAGGAAAACGGGAAACCCGTGGCGGGGATGGGAGGGAGAACTTTTCGGTCATTTTTGCCGTTCACACCATCACTCGTGATGACGACGACACCAAAAATATAAAAAACAAAACAAAAACTCTTATAGTCTTATAAGAGGGCGTAGACCACAATTTTTATTTTTACGACGCCCAATAAACTAACACCCAGGACCATAAAGATAGCCTCTCTCTATTACACACACACACACACACACACAACAAACCGGTCTTCACCTTTCATACTCCTTCCCTATTGAGGTAGCCGCTCTGAAAATACGAGACTTACGTTAATCTGTCGTACCTGAAGACCCTCCAAATCCTCCTGATTACGCAATGGTGATCCTTCTTACTGTTATTAAGGACGTCACAACATCCTTCACTTCACACCTTCAATACACACGACTCAAATGCAAAAATTTACTCAAACACTCCCAAACGTCTACTATTGCCTCGGTGGTGTAGTGGTTATCGTCCTGACTACGAATCCATCGGCCCCGTGTTCGAGACCCGGTGACTGCAGCCGGCGCGCACCAAAACCCAGTTGTTCATCCTTCCACACAATAAAGAAAGTGGTTGGTAGATAAATGGGTACCCTGGGTGGTCTAGACGCTGGGCTGCTGCTGCTGCTGCTGGTGGGGATTCCACGTTAAACTGTAGGTCTAAGGTGGAGTGAAAAGCTCGACCTTCGTCAGAAAGAACAATTCGGGCGGAAGCTAACCAAAGGTTATTGAATAAGTTTCCATACCTCCACCCATCCTCGCGCGCAAAATTGCGTTCATTTTAATATATTGCGCGTGTAAGTATTCTTTGGCTACTTACAAAACCGCGACAATCTTAAGGATACACACACATCCCATCGCGACACGAACGCCCGTACAGCGAATTAAGTGTCGCCATAGTTTCACTATTAATGAAAATCATCAACTATGAAAAAAAGGGGATATACAGGAAGATTAAACTACGTAAAGTTAGTCATTTACATTAGACTAAATATTGCTAAATTCACAAATGAAACAAAATGTCACAATTTTGTAAAGTACTTATAGTGTGTGTGTGTGTGTAAGGAATTTCAACTCTCTTCCGGTAATGATCCAAAAGAATTCTTTAATGATAAAACAAAATCTAAATCAACCAAAATTCCATGAAAACAATTCAACCAATACAAATCTAAATCCAACCTAACCGCAATCATCAATTCCCGCCACAACCCAAAACAAAAAAGCAACCAATAACTCAACCAGAAGCTCATCGACGTCGTATGGATGGAAGACGAGACTAGAGCCTCCGAGTGTTCACAAAACAGGTCGTCATCTTCCCCTTTCAACCACCCCCCTATTTCATGGGGATGGGGGAGGAGCCAAGAAGGAGTGGGGGTTATAAAAAGGTTGAATGACACAGTTTTACACTTGAAAGTTTTTAAAACTAAGAAAACAAAAACTGCACACATACACACACACACATATATATTTATATTTTATATATATATATATAATATATATATATATATATATATATATATATATAAGGTGTCTCATAAGTTCGGTCTCAAAAAAAAATTCGGACCCCAGCCTTCTTTAGTTAGCTTTATAAGGTTAACTAACGAAAATATCACGACCTAACCTAACCAATCGTTAGGTTAACTGTACGCCCTTGACGAATGGTTAGGTTAGGTCATGATATTTTCGTTAGTTAGCCTTATAAAGCTAACTAAAGAAGGCTGGGGTCCGAATTCTACATTTGATCAAAAAATTTATTTTAAATTTACTACAAAAGTAATAACATTTATAGAACAAACAAATGTTCAAGTTGAGGTCTTGTTTTGGGACCTTTTTTTTTTTGTTACAGGTAGAATAACACGCAATGGTTAATATGGAAGGGAGTTACACTCGTGAAGAAAAGGCCTCCACCTTTTCCTAACGAGTGTTAACTTCCTTCCAAAACAAGACCTCAATTTGAACATTTGTTTTAGCGCTAATGTATTACTTCTGTAAATTTAAAATCAATTTTCCTCGGAGACCAAACTTATGGGACACCCTGTGTGTGTGTGTGTGTGTGTGTGTGTGACTGTGTGTGTGAGTAAAAACGATATGCGAATGTTTTTTACCGATTACTTTGAGGACGAGTGATTGTTTTACGAGCCTGGAATAAGTTCCTTTCTAAACACCTGTTAATTATCGTGGCTAAAATAGAGGTAAAAGAAAATCCAACTTTCATTTAGGAGCAATCGACCAATTACCAAATACATCGTTCCATTTTCGAAATTTCCTCGTTAATGAATGGAAAGGAGAACCACACACCCGTAGTTTACGTCCGAAATTACGCGTCCCCCAATTAGGAGTGAGCGGGGGTGGCGTAGTGGCAAATATACACTCGACTTTGAGAGCGGAAACTCTTCCAGCTTCCGACGACGTACTCCAACAATCAATGGGTGACCCCGTCTGACCCCCGAAATGGTCATCGTTCGTACGGGCATTTGATTACCATTATAACCCACTCACACAACCATCAAAAAATCAAAATTCTTTAATTATAAAATATAACAATATTACAACCTTACTACGTTACAATAACACGATGAGCAATTGTCAATCTAAATCTTATTTCATTTAATTCGGACATTAAGTTTTAGGCTACTGGCTCTCATATTAATTGAACGTAAAATATAAGTAACGCTTAAAAATTAGGATTAAATAATGTATAAATAGTTGAAAAAACAATATACTAAACCTCGACTCATTATTACAGATACGATAACCGTACAACCAACTAATAGTTACGTACAACAATTGAAACTAATACGCTAATTTCACTTTCGCATTACTAAATAATTCACATTTTTAAGTTTTTCTTCTCACCATATATATGTATACAATACCCTGTCAATGAACGAGAATGAGGGCATAGTACGCGCTCCCCCCTAATACCCAACTTCCCCCCTTCGCTCGTGGCACTCCGATTCGTTAGGTATGCGTTATTGGGGTCAAATGCCCCAGTGCCCCAATCTCACCCACCCCTCTACCTCGGTACAAAATAAGAGATGTATTTATGCCTCGGGCACCTGGTAGAAAAGAGAAAAGAAATATATGGGATGGCCAAAATATTTTAAATATTGCTCACCTTTCTAAATTGTTACTATATATTTTTTTCTCGATACGAGCGAGTGATGTAAGCTTACAGCGATGTTTCGCAAACTTTAAAGGCAACGTACCCCTTAGGCCGGCCGCACGCAGGACAGTCTCGCGACTCACGACTGACGGCGCGAATCGCGTCGCGATCGTTGCAGCATGCGGGACTCCCATTCTGTCAATGTAAAATCACACCCGACTCCAAGCCGTGAATCGCGAGCGAGTCGATCCTGCGCGCGGTTGACCTTAATCCATATATATTCACGTAACTCTCCCCTATTTTACCAACCGTACGAGTATTTTTCCTCGTGTCAATAAATTCGTGCCACAATATTATATCTAACTTAATACCGTAAATCTAAATCCATATTACAAATAAAAAATTTAATAATGATTATATTTCATTCTGGATTTGAAAACAAACGTGGATTAATTACTTATACTTAATCCACGAGACCTCGTCATTTTAATGTTTTGGCAATGTATCATCATGTCTGAAGCACAGTGGTAGCCTTCGTAGGCCTTACAATAAAAGACTCGCACGTCCGTCAAAATAAGTACGTCTCTGATAACCTTTGCTTCTTATTCTCAATCTTGTCTCGAACTCGGTGAAATTTCAACTTTTTATTAAACTTAAAAGAAGGTAACGTCCAAGAAGCTCAAACCCACCCCCCGACACGACGTAGGGGCGTGTGCCCCAAGGGTCACTCGAGCCAGAGCAGAAACAAAGTAAGCGGTCAACTGAACTCCACCCGAAGCCAACGGCCGGAAGCGAACCACTGTCACACTGGTCGGAGTCCGCTACGGTAACCACTGAATTACCGGGCGCCCTTAAGTAATGTTGCACTTCTTACATAAGCTAAGATGTATACATTTCAAAACCTTATCGTGTGTGTGTGTGTGTGTGTGTGTGTGTGTGTGTGTGTGTGATCAAAGAGCAACCACCTTCTGCAACTTGTAGCTGGATGGCTCTCTTCCTGTGAGACTATATATTTGTATTACCACGCGAGTAAAAAAAAAATGCAGTTCTTTAGTATTTTCTACCGTATCACGCTACCCTTCGTTGACCTCTCGCTTACCCCACACTCCAGGCGTACGCGTATCCCAGTTTCGGAACCACTGACCTATAGCAACTTCTCTACCCTGTCAATAATCTTGTCATTTTTTACCTAATGAATTCCGTTCATATTTTGAATGGACCGATGGTCTACGTTCTTAAGCATCTCTTAATACCACGTACTAATCGACATTCCGTAACCAACAATAAACATTTATTAGGCCGGCCGTACAGGATCGTCTCTCGACTGACGACTCGGGTCGTGATGACTCGAGTCGCGCGCGATTTCACATTGACAGAATGGGAGCCCCGCACACTGCAGCGACCGCGACGTGATTCTCCAGAATCAGTCGCTGCAGTATGCGGGGCTCCCATTCTGTCAATGTAAAATCACGTGACTCGAGTCGTCACGACCCAAATCATCAATCGTTAATCACAAAACGATCCTACGTGCGACCGGCTCTCTTTTTTAGAGATGCTACTTTGAAATTTCAGACATTTTTGAGAGTTCTCGCAATTTCACGAAATACATTACTTCAATTACTTATTATGTACCTAAAATGTAATTTTAGGGATTGCTTAACCGCCTTCGCAACATCCAAGGTTATACACGATGTTGGGGACCGACAGCTTTACGCGAAATCCGGACCACGGATCGCTACATAATCTAAAGACACGGAGAACGAACGCTCCCCCATCGAACTACTTATCCACTCCCAATGTCGCTAAACTTCGCCGATCGACGGAAAGCGGCGTTACGACACTGGCACAAAAATGTACGAGTTTCGTACGAAGAACTGACCCTTCTTCCCCTCCCCCACCGTACCTCAATGCTACGGAAGTAGGGGGTCTTCATTCTTCAAATGGTCGCAATTTAAAATTATAAGAGATATAATAACCCTACAATACTACTATAAACTATTTGGTCTCAAAATTTTATTAAAAATTTTTACGAAATAAATTCTTATCGAATAAATTGACGTCTTGTTTTGGGAACTTTTTTGTTGCGGGCAGAAGAATAGAAGAATGGAAGAATGGCTGATATGGAAAAGCGAGTTACACTGGTGAGGAAAAGTCGGAGGCCTTTTCCTCACCAGTGTAACTCTCTTCCATATCAGCCATTCTTCCATTATTCTACCTGGGAAAAAAAAGATCCCAAAACAAGACCTCAATTTGAACTTGATTTAGTTCTACTGTATTACTTTTGTAAATTTAATTTTAAAATTTCCGACAAAACCGTACTTATGGGACACCAAGTATATACACAAGAGGTGGTGTGTGCGTGTGTGTGTGTGTGTGTTTCTAGTCTATTTTCATTCAAATGAAGTGTGGAATGCATTAAGTAAAGTTCAATTTCATTGGAATTCGACAAAATTAACCCCGAAGTGAAAATTCAGTGAAGACAATTTGCGGACAAAAAACATCGAAGTGAAGTGAGAGGTCACTCGGGTATTGTAGCGATGCCCAAGGGTAAATTCAAAGGAGAAAAGTATTAGGGGGAAACATGTCCTACATTTGTTTACCCTCTCTCATCAATGCCCATTCAACATACCCAATACTTTTTTTTTTTATTCTCTCTCTCAAGAGTCTGGCCGCTTGTCTTGTGAGTGACTAGTAAGACTTAGTAAGGGGCTGCATCTCGCTGTCGCTCCTGGCGGGAAATCCGTGACGCCTGCGTCGCGAGTGTTTGTCAGTTGGTAGCTGCGACACGTTTGGGACTGTCCGGCCCTGGGGAGACCTTTGGTCGGTGCGGCAGCAGCGACAGGTGTCTTCTGGAAGGGATGAACGTCACTTGCAAACAGGTGGATGCGTCTACGCGAGGGAAGAATTCACCCCCCCCCCCCCTCCTCCTCCTCTTTTATATACTGGTCAGAACGTTTTTGATAGTTTTCATTGCTAGAACGCTTTATCTTATTCAGAGTTCGGGAAAAAAAAAAGTTATAATGATTGGAGGACCGCAGAAACTGAATGCTGAATGTGCGAGGTGTGAAGTAAACCAGTGGGTGACGAACTTCAAAGAAGCCTGCTTCGCAAAGATCAACCACTCCAGCATGTGCCGCTTTTGCGAACTCATGCGGTTTTACGAGAATCTAAAGGAGAGGGTCCGGCGGCTCGAGTCGTCCAGACCGGCTGTTGGAGGTGCGGCGGTCACTGATGCGGCTGCGCCCACCACCCCAGAGCTCATTGATAGGATAGCTGCCATGGAAAGGCGGTCCAGCGATGGACTGGACAGGGCTCGGGACTGCGGAGAAAGGGTAGAGGTGCAACCGGGGGCTAGGGTACAAAATCAGTGAAGAATCGGCAGCGACCCACGTGGAATGCACGGAACCGCGACGCAAAATGGAGGGCGTAAAGAAGGGGCCGATAAAGAAAAAGGGTGGGAAGGGGCAGATAAAGAAAAGGGGTGGGAAGGGGCCGATAAAGAAAAGGGGTGGGAAGGGGCCGATAAAGAAAAGGGGTGGGAAGGGGCCGATAAAGAAAAGGGGTGGGAAGGGGCCGATAAAGAAAAGGGTGGGAAGGGGCCGATAAAGAAAAGGGGTGGGAAGGGGCCGATAAAGAAAAGGGTGGGAAGGGGCCGATAAAGAAAAGGGTGGGAAGGGGCCGATAAAGAAAAGGGTGGGAAGGGGCCGATAAAGAAAAGGGTGGGAAGGGGCCGATAAAGAAAAAGGGTGGGAAGGGGCCGATAAAGAAAAAGGGTGGGAAGGGGCCGATAAAGAAAAAGGGTGGGAAGGGGCCGATAAAGAAAAAGGGTGGGAAGGGGCCGATAAAGAAAAAGGGTGGGAAGGGGCCGATAAAGAAAAAGGGTGGGAAGGGGCCGATAAAGAAAAAGGGTGGGAAGGGGCCGATAAAGAAAAAGGGTGGGAAGGGGCCGATAAAGAAAAAGGGTGGGAAGGGGCCGATAAAGAAAAAGGGTGGGAAGGGGCCGATAAAGAAAAAGGGTGGGAAGGGGCCGATAAAGAAAAAGGGTGGGAAGGGGCCGATAAAGAAAAAGGGTGGGAAGGGGCCGATAAAGAAAAAGGGTGGGAAGGGGCCGATAAAGAAAAAGGGTGGGAAGGGGCCGATAAAGAAAAAGGGTGGGAAGGGGCCGATAAAGAAAAAGGGTGGGAAGGGGCCGATAAAGAAAAAGGGTGGGAAGGGGCCGATAAAGAAAAAGGGTGGGAAGGGGCCGATAAAGAAAAAGGGTGGGAAGGGGCCGATAAAGAAAAGGGTGGGAAGGGGCCGATAAAGAAAAGGGTGGGAAGGGGCCGATAAAGAAAAAGGGTGGGAAGGGGCCGATAAAGAAAAAGGGTGGGAAGGGGCCGATAAAGAAAAAGGGTGGGAAGGGGCCTACTGATGGCCCAAAGAAACGGAAGAATGTAGCTGCCGGTCGGGGTGGGTCGAGTGGTGTAAGTGCGTCTATGGGTGGCGACGGGTATCGAAAGGTCTCGGGCAAGAAGGCTGCGAAGCCGAAGCTGAGACCCCAGTTGCCCATGTCAGGACCTCCAACCGCTTTAGTCTCCTGTGCTCGAAGGATGAAGACACCGTTTTGATTGGGGACTCGCAGTTGAGGGCCAGGAGAAGTAATTTGCTTCTGCAAACCGGGACGGGAGGAAGGTAAGGTGCTTACCTGGGCGGGGAACGGCGCAGTTAAGGAAGGAGGTAGAGAAGGTGCGCGTGGCTAGTCGGAGGACTGCGATCGTTGTCCACGCTGATGGTAACGACCTGTTCTTCAAAGGCGGTAGGGTAGGTCTTATAGAAGGGATCATCACCGAGATCATGTCTCTTGCGGATGATCTAAAACTGAAGACAGACAGGGGAATGTTGGGGTATTTTACCGCGGATGAATGCCAGTGACCACGCGCTCAGTAAGGTCATTAGCATCAACAAGAGGGTGCAAGACTTGTGCGTCCGGCTAGGCGTGAGGTTTATTGACCCGTTCGACGCATTTTCGGGTAGGTGGGACCTTTACCAGAGGGATGGTGTCCACCTCAATGACAAGGGTAAAGGTGTGCTAGGCGCGTTGCTCGACCGGCACGTATACAGAATGGTGAGGTCGAGCCGGTAGCGGACGTACCTTCACTGAAGGGTGCGTCCAGGTACAGGTGGGTGACCCTCCTTCCACGTTGGAGGGGGCTCAGGCTCCTGCCCCCCTCGTTGGTGAGGAGTTCTTCAACTCCCGACAACCTTGGCTGTTCGGGAAACGGGTCGTGCTAGGGGGCGGTCAGAATAGGCAGGCTCCCTCCGTGCAATGCTTTTTAATGCTAGGTCGATTAGGAATAAGTTCTGCGAGCTACGGGCGCTCTTAGCATCAGAATACCAGGATATCGTTGCTATCACCGAGTCCTGGATTCATACTGATCGTAGGGAGTACGTTGGGAGTTCGAAATTCCCGGGTATAGAATGTTTTGCAAAAATCGCACCCGTGAGGAGGGGTACTAATATACGTGAGGGACACGTTGAGTCCGGTTGACTGCCAGTTCCGGTTGGAACGGGAGCTGCTTGGCGTCGCTCTGAACGTGGGAGGGACGAACTATAGGTTAATCTTGGTGTACAGACCTCCGCATCTCCTCCTCGAGGAGGATACAGCCCTGTACAACCGAACTCCGTAGCCTGCTAGGGGATAGGGTGTGTGTAGTTTTAGGAGACTTCAACTGTCGCGGCATAAAATGGGAAGACAGGACTGCTGATGCTGAAGGGAGGAGGCTAGTTGACTTTGCTGATGAGAACTTCCTCACTCAGTGGGTCAATGAGCCTACACGAGGCGAAAGCGTTCTAGACTTAGTATTCACGACCGAAGACAACCTCGTCACTGGCCTCACCCGTTGACGAATCGTTGGGCGGGAGTGATCACAGTCTGATTAGGTTCCGTGTGTGCGTCCCTCGGTGAAGCGTAGTAACTCGAGAGGCAGTAAGCTCGATCTCCGGCGGGCGGACTTTGTTAGCCTCCGGGATAGCGTCGGTGAGATGGGGTTTTGAGGTCGGCGGCGATGTTGAGGGAGTGTGGAGTGCATTCCGGGACGAGTTTATGGTGCTCCAGTCTGCTGCCATACCCTCAAAACCGGTCACCCGTGCTTCAACGCAGCCAAAGTGGTTCAATCGTGACATCGCTTCGGCTATCCGAAATAGGAAAGTAGCGTATAGGAGGGCGAAGGCCAATCGTTCCCATGAGAACACTGAAGCGTATGTCCGCCTGTGTAGGGAAGTGAAGGCGAAGATTAGGCTAGCGAAACTAACGAAGAACTAGGGGTGGCAAACCTCTGCAAGGGGAACCCTAAGGAGTTCTTCAGTTATGTTAATAGTAGAAAGCCTACACGAAGGACCGAAGCGGCGTTCTGCGGACCTCCGACGCGGACATCGCCAATTTGCTTAATGAGTACTTTGCGGGAGTGTTCACCAGGGAGGACACCCGCGTCATCCCCGAGCCAGGCGTCAGGCACGAAGGTGCTGGCCTGGATAGTGTTCGATGTACCGCGACAGTCGTTGCCGATAGAATAGGCAAACTGAGCGCGTTTAAGGCTCCTGGGCCAGACCAGTTTCCTCCCCAGAGTGTTGCGGGAGGTGCGTGACCAGGTGCCTCCCCACCTGGCTACAGTTTTCAACAAATCGTTGGAGACGGGCCAGGTGCCTGGTGCCTGGAGGAAAGTCAACGTGACCCCTATCTTTAAGAAAGGGGATCACGAAAGTCCAGGGAACTATCGTCCCATTAGTCTCACTTCAGTTGTAGGTAATTATTAGGGGGGATAATAGCGGATAGGATCGTTGACCATTTGGACTCCTACAAGCTGCTTGGGGACTCCCAACATGGGTTTTAGACGGCATAGGTCGTGTCTCACCAACTTATTCGAGTTTTTCCACGTCATGTTGAGTGAGTATGATAAGAGTAGGGTGACTGATATAGTTTATCTCGATTTTCAGAAAGCCTTTGATAAGGTATCTCACCGCCGGCTAATGGCGAAAGTCCGCGCGCTGGGTATCGGTGGGAAGTAGTAGGTGGATTGAAAAACTGGCTGAAGAATAGGCGGCAGAGGTTGTAATTAAAGGGGCTAGTTCGGGTTGGCCTCGGTCACTAGTGGGGTTCCTCAGGGTTCCGTTTTGGGGCCACTGTTTGTTTATCATTTACATAAATGATATCGACGGTGGCATCTTCAGTCGGATCGCCAAATTCGCTGATGACACGAAGCTTGGGGCCAATGTTGGGACGCCCGAAGCGATCGAGGTACTGCGTGCGGACCTTAGGAGGATAGGAGAGTGGTCTAAAAAAATGGCAAATGCCGTTTAACTTGGGTAAATGCAAAGTGATGCACATTGGCTATGCCAATCCCAAGTCGGACTACTCGATGTTGGGAAGTAATATCGAGGCGACTGATTTAGAAAAGGACTTGGTGTACTAATTAGCAGCGACCTTAAGTTTACGAAACAGTGCGTAGAGGTGGAAAAGAAAGCCCAGAAGCTGTTGGGTTATATCAGGACACAATTTCAGTTTCGGAACAAGGAGATTGTGCTCTCTCTGTGCAATTCCCTAGTTCGGCGCCACCTAGAGTATGCTGTGCAGTTCTGGTCGCCCACCCTCAGGAAAGATATTGAGAGGCTGGAGCGAGTGCGGGCGAGGGCCACAAAGTTAATCCCTTCCGTTAGGCATATGGGCTACAATCGACGCTTACGCGCCCTGAACTGTTTCGCTGGAAACTCGGAGGCTGCGCGGTCAACTCATAGAGGTTTTCAAGCTCTTACGCGGGTTCAACGACGTCGATTTTAGAAGCATGTTTAGTTTAAATGATAACCCAACTCGCAACAATGGTTGGAAGTTGGATTTGAAACGGTTTAGGACTAGTGTGTGTGGGAATTACTTTACTATAAGATCTGTGACACTTGGAACAGTTTACATTCAGAAGTTGTGAACAGTTCCTCTGTGGATCAGTTCAAGAAAAGGTTAGACCAAATCTTGCACACTATTTGAGGGTGTAGAAAATTTTCCCTGGCACCCGTTGCCATTGGTACCACCTCGGTATGGGCCGCAAGGCCTTTTGAGGTACTTCTTTTCCTTGTACTCTCTCTCTCTCTCTCTCTCTCTCTCACAGTGCGCATCTTCGTGTAAGCGAGGTACCGACTTTAAATCCATACATGAAAACGAAATCTAATTTAATCTAATGTTCATACAGTCGAACCGAGAATGGAATGGTAAAGTGTTTCAGACACAATTCAGGAATCAAAGTATGGTTTCTGTTAAGTTATTAAATAGTGAGGTACGCGTTAATGTAACCTAACCGACCTTTAATTTACCACATCAGGACTAGCTTAACTTTTCGACAATAAAGAGGTTTCTAGAGTTTTTTAAGGTTTCGGAGGTACCAAAAGTATTACCCCACTACATCCTGTGAATTATCACACATTTGACCTCACTTACGCTCCGCCCATAACAGCCCCATATACGAATAAAATTATTTATAAATACAATATATAACCTCGGTTACCTTTGTTTTGCTTCCGCCCGAATTGTTCATTCTGACGAAGGCCAAGCTTGTCACTCCCACCTTAGACCTACAGTTTAACGTGGAATCAGAACTACGCCCCACCAGCAGCAGCAGCCCAGCGTCTTAACCACTAGGCTACCCATTTATCGACCAACCAATTTCTTTATTGTGTGGAAGGATAAACAGCTGAGTTTTGCTGTGCGCTGCCTGCCGTCGCCGGGTCTACCACTATATATTTCTTTCGCTACACACACACAAACCCTTAAGTGATAAAGTGACACATTGCCTTCCCCACCCACTTAACTCAAACCTTTTAAAGTGTTTTTTACCGAGAGACTTTTAACTCGCTGAATTGAATCTTGTGTTTCGAAGCGTGTCTCTTTCAATAAAAATCTGTCGTTGCGTTGCTTCATTTCTCGAACACGAGTCGAAATAAACGCCAAAGTACTCGGAAGTATTTTTCTTTTATCTTTGGTATGTTAATTAATGCCTCATTTCCTCATTGAACTTCATTTCGGTTTCGTGCGTTGGTCTTTCTTCACACGGAGGTCGAGCTGGTGACCCCGCCTCTATGCCTGGTTGCTCTCTCGCGCTTTCCACCGCGCATAGCCAGGTACACCCGTCTCATCTGGTACCGTTCTGAGCCGGGCATCTAGTCTTCTTTTGAAGACCAACTCCGACCCCCGTAACGTTCTCGAGGTCCTTTGGAAGCTGGTTAAAAAGTCTTGGCCCCCTCACAACCAAGCTATTTTCCCTTCAGTGTTGAGGAGGTCCCTTGCCGGGCTTTTAATTTGGGAACACTACACGTTCTGCGTTTCCTATTTTCCAATAATTTTCCATATGTAGATTATGGTGTACCTCTCTTCTTTGCAGGGAAAGTAGGGCCTACACATTTTGTTTACGTAGTCTTTCCCAGTAATCGAGTTGTTTGCAGCCATCAATCTTAGCTCGGAAATGCCTATTGAAGGTTGAATGTCCTCTAGTGAATTTGCACCTTCGGTTCAAATAACCAGCACGGGAAATAATTTCTTGGTTACGAAAACCAAAACGTTTAGTTATCGCCAACCAAAATAAATGGAAGTGTATTGGTTGGCAAACACGCTGGTTATTTCAACCAAAAAATTTTTTTCTTTTTTTTTAATATATTATGATTTTTTAGTGGAGTGCTTTTTCGACATTTCTTTGTTCCATTTGAAAAGTGGAAATAACAAAATTACAATAATTTACTTTTATTAAAAAATTTTTAGAACCTGAAACGAAACTACGTCAGAACTTTCTTTAACTTTCGTACGGAGTAAATGTTTTGGAGTTCCTTCTAGAATATATCACCTCAGTGACCCCAGATCAAGCGCCGGGTCAAAAGGTCGGGCATGGAAAATCTGGTCACTGCAACGGGGTCAACGTGCCTCTAGAAAGTTCATATAATAGGTCAAAGTTCACCCGAACAAATGGGTCACGATGTATGCAAAGGGTACGAGTAGAAATGACCTCATAATACCCTCATAGTGGGAGTCCACAATGCAGAATTTTAATAATTTTTAAAAAGGAATATATATATATATATATATATATATATATATATATATATATATATATATATATATATATATATATATAAATAAACCCTAAATATCGGATAGTAAATCAATTAAGGGAAATTAGATGGGAACTCGTATTACATTGTGGTATGAAAATGCATGTTCAATTAACGATGACGACTCTCGTCCAATTTATACTAACTACTCGTGTATATTTCAAAGGTTCCATTTTAAACAGTGACACGAGAGAAAGACCGAAATATTATCCAAAGGTAAAACAAGAAAAAACTATTTAATATATCGCCCTTAAGCCAACAACGAAACAAAGGTTTAGTCACGACCGAAACGCCTTTAACGAGAGTGAATTTAAATATGGATACGAAGCAATGGGCACATACAGTTCATGCCCAATTTGTACATAATATTAAGAAAAAAAAATTATTTGATAATAAAAGTAATTTATTTTTTTTTTTTTTTACTAAAGATTAACATGAATATTTAATTGTACGCCTAGAGAAAACAGCTTCGTACTTTGACCCTACCCAGCCGGATTGACATCAGAGCGGTCAGTCATTAATTTTGAAGTTAATCTTTTGTAAATTCAAAGGGAAGAAAACTCTGTTTGACATTTAGAAAAAGAATGTTTTCCGTATTATTATATTTAATATAATTTCTACCATTTAACTTATTTTGTAATAATAGCCTATTACAAAGGTATTCTAAAGGAATATAGCGATATCTGGCATCAATATTTCGCCTTAGACTCGAGGCAATCACAAATCTTGCCCGAGTCCTTGGTGGCGGGTAAGTTGCCAGGTAAGTGAAATCATTTTATTTCGGTAACCTACCCATGAATTATAAATATTACCGACATGCTATATTCATGATATAAAAAAATAAATTTAAATTAAATAACCAGACTTTTGTTTCTAACAATTCTGGAAATTAATACCAGGCAACTCGGACTTTGACGAAGGTACAAACAAGAAAGAAATTGGCAACTCCTCAGTAGCGATACCTAACCTCACCCATCATAAAAAATAGACTCGACCAATAAACAATTATTCCTTCATGTGGTTTGTCCAAATTTATTAAAATACAATAATATACCTTTCAAAATAAAATTATTCCACATTAAAAACTAATATTTTACTTCTGCATTTTCAGTCTTATTTCTAATAAGAGAAATATTTATTTTATGATAATTTACGTGTGTTTGAACGACAGTTCGAGATCGACCTGCGCAGCATCCCGCCTCATTTGCAAGATTTGGTGGAGGAGGGAATTGCTTTCCGATCTCCTCCTGCCCTCGTAACCAGCCACGCATGGCTGGTCAGGGACTTTATACAGGAACCTGTCCAGCTGGTTCTTGAAATTATTTAGGTTGGTGTACTGAAGGTTCGTTCATCATTTCTCTGGGCAGGACATTAAAAAGTTTTGGGCTGCATATTCCGAGGGTATTTTCCATCCTCGTTTTCTTGGTCCTGTCGTTTCTAATGTTAGGGACAAACACGCGCGCACGCATAAAATATATTATTTATATATATATATATATACCCTATATACGACTTGCGAGTGTCCCTGACTACTTCCTACATCTATCTACATGGATGAAAGAGCTTTTTAACATTACGATACACCATAAATCAAAAGAAATGAATGCTTTCTTTGAAAGTGAAATAGTGGAGCGCTGTTTTAGACTATCTTAAAAGCGGGTCTTAATATAAAACACGGAGGAACTGTGTCTCAATCTCCTATAAATGAGTTCTAAAATAAAATGCTGTTACGCTCTACTGGCGTCATGAAGCATGACGTCACGGCGTTATTCTCGTAAAAGATGAGGTGTTATTGGCGTTATTATTACGGGTTTAAGACGTTTCCAGAGTACAACACGATCTTATCTCATGGCCGATTCTTAGCGCTATCATGAGCGGTCGTGCCACACCTATCTGAAGGGCACAATACCCATACCCAACATACTCTGACCTCCAAATGGGCGGGTGAGGGGAGAGGCCAAGAGGTCGCAGAAACACGTGCCCTAACTAGTCTGAATGAGAGAAAAAAGGGCCCCCCGAGGTCAATTGAACCCATTCTCAACCCTTTATCAAACATTAAGTTAATTTTCCTAATTAGGAATTCAGTCGGGGCCACGTTTGGCGGACCTAGGAAACGTTCTTAAATTTCACAGTGAAACAACAACGTCATTAAGTTGAATTTGGGTACGTAAACCTTCCATTTAACCCTTTAATGCCCAGTGTGTGAAATTTTCATCGTTAACTTTGGAAGCAATTTTAGACCTTCCAGTTAGTTCCCAATGTGTGAAATTTAACACATTTCGTATTTTATTAATTATGAACAATAAAACTTTGTAAAATATATTTTTCACTTATTTTGGGTCCAATTAAACGATTTTTATATCGACTTAATTTGGGTATGAAAGGGTTAAGTCTCCTCTTCGCTCAAGTTGAGGGGCAAACACCTCAGAATCAGAAACGGCATTCATCAAATGCGAAAGAAGATAAGTCTGTCTTCTCTCAACAGCTTCATTGAAGGGCGCGTCTAGCACAGACGAAGCAAGACTCCGAAATAACGCCCCAGAAATGTTTATACTCGATAAGCTTATCAAAGCGATACCCTCAAATAAAAAAATCCAATTAAGACGGTACCACTCTCCTTTCAAATAAACAGAAAAACATCCCGCAAAACAGGCCCGGTTTTTAATCTCGTCTTATGATGATGATGATGATGATGATCAATTTTCCTGAATAAGGAATGGTAAATTTTTCTTTTAATATAAAAACTTTCAAATAAAAACAGACATCTAACTTTAAAAAAAAATATTCTGGTTAAAAAGTTTATCTTTACGTATAAACCCTTAACCTTTTGTCCTCCTCTCACTTATCAAGTAAATCCTGCAGGATTAGGCCTATACCCAAGAGTATACCCAAATGCCCCGAGTAAACACGATACAGCTGTCGACGGAAATTTGATTAAGTCTTCAAAAAGAAAAAAAAAAGAGTAATGCCCATAAAAGAGAAGAGATTAGAAAGTAAAAATTAAAATTTCTCTTCCCACACGGGCACAAACACCCAACCTTTATTGTTCTTTGGGGCGGGTAAACTCTCTCTAATTGACCTATATATATCACCTGGTCACCCGTCCTTCCTTACAGAATATTCGAAAGGTGGCTGGGATCATCGGGTCACGTGGGAATAGCGGAGAAACCACGAGGACCTAAGAAGCAGTAACCCTTTCAATATAAATACTATCGGGGAAAAAAAATTGAAATCGGGATTTCCTGCCCAAATCCCTATCTATCCGCACCTGGGGACGTCACAGGTTAAGGGGGAGGGGGTCGGCGACAACGACGGGAACGGGGTTCGATCTTGGTTCTCGAGGACGCGGGAAAGGTAGAACGAATCCTTCCAAGGATTTATGAGACTGAGTAACGCCGGAGGTTCAACGGTGGGAATAGCGCCATTTCCGACGACTGCATCAAGTTATTCTCCTTTATAATACCGGGACACACAACCCGACGACTTCTCGCGCTAACAAACGTAATCAGTACTGGGGAATACTAATACTTGTGCGTATTCGTACGTCATAAAATGAAGACGACGTTTCATACTTATGACCACAACCATTAACCGGTCATAAGGTACAGTACAGCCGTGTTGGCAGGGTACAGGGCCCACACACAACAGCCTATAACAAGTCCTAAAAAAAAAAATTCAAACCAAGAACACGAACCAAACACTTTCCGAACAAATTAAAACAATAAACCTCTTAACCAGACTTCATCGCAAAACTTTTTGTTTTCCATTAATAATACGAGACGGGGCCCTTCAACGAGACCAAAGCCAATACCGGATATGGCCAGTCTCCATATCCGGTAAGAATAGCCTCAGGATCACAAAGGAGTCGGTACACCTGGACAACAGTAAAAGTAAGATATCAGATCCTCTCGGATACATTTCAAAACTTCACTCTTTAATTAATACTCATTTATTTATTTATATATATATATATATATATATATATATATATATATATATATATATATATATATTAAACACAGACCGTGCATGGAACAAGGAACTCTTCTGGGAAAATTAAATCCACTATAGTCCGAATAAGTAATGGTAAATGACAAATACCATAGTTTTTTCTTTTTCATGATGCTAGCCCGACGTGGGCAACGGGTCTCTCGCAAAGAGGTCCCATAAATATAGCTTCCCTCACCAGCTATCTGCAAAGCAGACAGGATCCAGCTTTGGGACATGGATCTAAAAGCAAGGCCTAGTCCCACTACATTTAGAGCCTAGTGGGACTAGGCCTTGCTTTTAGATCCATGTCCCAAAGCTGGATCCTGTCTGCTTTGCAGATAGCTGGTGAGGGAAGCTATATTTATGGGACCTCTTTGCGAGAGACCCGTTGCCCACGTCGGGCTAGCATCATGAAAAAGAAAAACTATGGTATTTGTCATTTACCATTACTTATTCGGACTATAGTGGATTTAATTTTCCCAGAAGAGTTCCTTGTTCCATGCACGGTCTGTGTTTAACATAAGTTTCTCAGGGGACCATTCTGAGTTTGTGTGTGTGTGTATATATATATATATATATATATCCCCAAGGGGGTTCTAAGCTCGTGCTCTTGAGTGCTCTTTGTGCTCGTTTGTACGTGCTTGTTCCTGGAGGTTTCACGTGCGCCCTCCCGGCCCTAGCACCCAAGGATGATGGGGCTCGACCCTGCAGTCCTTGGTCTTTTTCCACTTCGACTGTCCCCTCCACCCTTTCTTTTTCCTCTGTCTTTCCTCTCACTTTTTCTTTGTTTTTCCGCTGAGATATGCCCTTTAAATAGAGGCGAATCGGTTCTTCAAAAAAAAAAAAAAAAAAAAAATTATATATATATACGTGCGCGCATCTCCGCATAAGTGAGGTACCGACTTTTAATTCCATATATCTAAAGGGTAATTAACCAAACTTACTTTAACCTTAGCGTCATCGAACGGAGAAAGGCGTGAAAGTGTTTCGAACGCAATTGAGGGCTCGAAGGGTGGTTTCTGTTAAGTCATTAAATAGCGAATACTCGCTACTCAAATCTAACAATCTAATCTAACCAAACTTAACTTAATCAGGAACAACATATGTTCTTAGATTTTTTATATACTGTATTTTGTTTAATATTCAGAGGTACCAAAGGTATTATTAGGTGTTATCCCACAATAATCTCTCTCACACAAATTATTTCACCACGAATCGCCTATCAATACCCCTTCACCATGTAACCATAGCAACTGGCCTTTGTTGGTCGAATGTAAACGAGTACCTTGAATGGTACGACTGCGCCAAACCGAACCAAAGATTATAGTCAAAATGAAAGTCGGAATAAGTGTAGGCCTACTTCTTACTAATACTGCCATAGTAGTCATCGTTGTTGTCATGGTGATGTAATACGAGTGACGAATGTCCCCTAATAGGGTCATATTGTTTGGCGACGCCATCCGAAAACTGCGAACTGCTGCCGTCTAAGCCTAAGCATCCTCTCCGGGAGTCTCCTTTCATCTCCCATTCCACCTCACCCCTCATCCGCATCCTCAAAAACACGATCTCGACATGTTTCAAACAATATATATCTATCTCCAACCTCTTCTACGAGGTCCTTTTCACTTCGCAAACGGAGACCAAGTCTCATTAACAACCCTTCCCCCGGAGCCGTAACTCCTACTTCCTGGGTTATTAACACCCTCCACCCATGATAACAGATGCTGCGCCAGGAGACGGGCGAAGAAGGGGTTCTGATAACCCTTTCTTCGGGTAACGGGGATAGGCAAGGAAGGGGGAAATATTGGACAAAACTGAGTTTCCCGTCATTCCGCCAACGTTGTCTGAGAATGCGCGGGACGTGGCCTCACTCATGAGCTTTTATACCACCCCCTTTGTAAATTAATGGGGCTCCCGTAACTTCACTACGAGTCCCCCCAATTAAGAGTGGTACGGGGTCATTAGGGGTTCTCCAGCGAAACAAAACTGCGAACTAAATTCTGTCAGAAAGCTAAACAATCATATCGATTAAAGCAATAACGTCTTTCTTAACCACTCTCTCTGACTAGTATTTTTTTAACCAACCAACCAATTCATGACTTCTGAAACACCAAATTCATAATTGGACAAAGAGAAAACTCTCCATCACACCAATCACGACGACCGTAAAGGCGAAATTTACGTACAAAAATATCCCCTTTTCAATCTTAGTTACAAACTTAATTTTCACCAGTCCCCTTCCCACCGACCAAATCTTACACCTGCCAATTAACCACAGGTGGAAAGGCGGGGACTGTGGGAAATGGGTGGAGCAGCCCCCATGCGAAAATAGGGGGAGGGGTATACAGAAAAAGTTGGTCTTCTACGAAAGTTTTCGCTTAAAAATAAAAGCTAAAAAGTACTCTTTAGGTCGGTGGGACAACTACGAGTCAAAGGTCAGCTCCTAACAATGGATATGTGGGCCCAGGGTATGTTCAATACATACCAATTTCAAACAAATGCTACCGGCTTTTCGTTTCATGAGAATATTTTCAGGACACACACAAAATGGGCGGAGTGGTGCTTTGTAAAATCAGTGAAGCCTTTACTTTCCGTCTACGACTTGGGCTAAGTGTCAAAAACGTCGATAAAATAAAGGCGTACATTTGAGAATATAAAAGCTATGAACTTTTATTATTTTCCAAAACGACGAACTCAGATCGTGTCACGTATATATAAAGGGAGTACTCCAAAATAGAATTAGTGAATTATATCAGTGGACCGTCTCGAGACCCTTTTCCGCTCTCGGTGTCGGTCTCCGTCTCGAACACGGTGGTCTCTCCAACATCATTGCCGAGTATGTTGATGTTCCTCGAGCGCAACGAACACTTAATTGCCTATTTAAAACGAGATAAACTGCCGAAAAATGTCGAAAACTATGAATTTGTGAATAAATTCAGAGTAAATTTTGCAATTGTCACTAGAGATAACCTCTTTACAATCTTTATTCCTCAATGGGAAATACAGAGCTTAAGAATTAGGCATTACGCAATATTGGATAAATGCAAAAATTGCGGATAGTCTCTGTCTCGGCCATGGTTGTCTGGACATCACTGAATTATAACTACATATACAGGGTGGACCAAACAACAAGAGTCAAAAGAGCCAGAGAGAATGGATGTTTTCCGTTCTATTTTTAAATAAAAATTTTAGCTAAAAAATTTAATTTATGCAATGATAACCCTTTCACTCCTGACTTTTGCGCCACCACTATATATATATATATATATATATATATATATGATGAATAAAACCACGAAGGAAAGGAAACACAGAAAGGTGCTCAAGCGCTTTCGTCTAATGACATCCTCAGGAACACTGAAGTACATAGAAGGTTACAGCCTATATATAGATTACAAAAAAAAAAATATATATATATACATATACATACACGGAGGGAAAAAAAAAATTATTAAAAGATTGTGGGATGGGCATACAACTTTGTAAGGAAACACACTCGATTTTTAGCACAAGATTAATTTTCAAAAAAAAAATAAAAAAATACAAATTTATACTGGAAATCTGCCCGGGTTTTATCACTCTACCCATCTTGTATATAAAAATAAATTGAAAAATAAAAGTTATTAAGGTGGCATACAAGTTTACCAAAGATTTAGCGTTCTACCCTTCTTATCTAAATTTTTTCTGAAGGAATTCAAAACAACAGGATCGAGTTGAAAAAGACCTTTGCTTATGTTGAAGTTATTTGAAAGTTGGATAATGGCAGACTCAAGAATATTTCTATTAACAATGTTGCCAGAGTGAAATAAAACAAGCATTATTCCAATCAATACAGTGGGATAACTCTGACAAATGGAAAAAAGAGCACTGGACGACTGTCCTGTTCTAACGGAATATTGATGCTGTTTTATACGTGTGCGCAAATCTTTTCCCGTCTGACCTATGTAAAAGGAATCACATTGTTTACAACCAATTTTATAGATAATGCCTGAATTATTGGTAGGGCTATTTTTTACTACAATATTTTTCACAATATTGTTATATGAAAATACTACATTAATATCCAAAAGTTTAAGTACATTAGCAATGCCTAAAAAGCCCGGGAAAAATGGAAGTACTAAAATATTTTTTGACAAAGTACGAGTGTTATTATTGCCCCGATAGAAAGTTCGTTTTGCCTTGTTGAGACAAGATTCCATAAACGCAGATGGATAACACAGATCACTTCCAATACCGTTGATTTTTTCTAATTCGGCATCGATGTATTCTGGACTGGCGATCCTAAGGGCGCGGAGAAACATTGAAGAAAAAATGGCCTTCTTATGGAATCTTGTCTCAACAAGGCAAAACGAACTTTCTATCGGGGCAATACTAACACTCGTACTTTGTCAAAAAATATTTTAGTACTTCCATTTTTCCCGGGCTTTTTAGGCATTGCTAATGTACTTAAACTTTTGGATATTAATGTAGTATTTTCATAACAATATTGTGAAAAATATTGTAGTAAAAATAGCCCTACCAATAATTCAGGCATTATCTATAAAATTGGTTGTAAACAATGTGATTCCTTTTACATAGGTCAGACGGGAAAAGATTTGCACACGTATAAACAGCATCAATATTCCGTTAGAACAGGACAGTCGTCCAGTGCTCTTTTTGTCCATTTGTCAGAGTTATCCCACTGTATTGATTGGAATAATGCTTCAGTTTTATTTCACTCTGGCAACATTATATACAAGATGGGTAGAGTGATAAAACCCGGGCAGATTTCCAGTATAAATGTATTTTTTTTTTTTTTTTTATAATATTGATTGGAAACAATTAATTTAATCTTGTGCTAAAAATCGGTAGTTTGATCTTGTGCTAAAAATCGATAGTGTTTCCTTACAAAGTTGTATGCCCATCCCACAATCTTTTAATAATTTTTTTTTAATTTTTTTTTTCTCCGTTTATTGTATATGTATGTATGTGTATATATATATATTTTTTTTTGTAACCTATATATAGGCTGTAACCTTCTATGTACTTCAGTGTTCCTGAGGATGTCATTAGACGAAAGCGCTTGAGCACCTTTCTGTGTTTCCTTTCCTTCGTGGTTTTATTCATCATAAATATTTTTCACGTGTTACTTTTGTGAAATAATTTTCATATATATATATACGCCACGATTCACGCCTCAATCAATTGAAAAGAAAAAATCCAACAAAATTATCTCGTCCCATAATTAAAATTGATGTTTGAAACACTGGAAATCGTCTGTTGACTCCAATTCATGAATAATTCATTCATACTGAATAAACGTCAAAATGACACACTCTTGCTAACATCTTTAATAATATATTCTCTCTCTCTCTCTCTCTGAAGAGTTGAAAGAAAAATAAACTTGTTTCATAACAGGAACCTCCCAGAGTGGATCGGAAGGTCTTTGAGGCTTCCTCTTGTAACTCACTCTTTACATCATTAGATCTTCTACGGAAAGGTAAGCTGTCGAACTATTTCATGGGCCGATACCCCAATTTCTTCAGGAGGGAGGGAGGTGAAACCTATCTGAGGACATTTCGAACCAATGTTACTTCGACATTACCCCTGCTTCGCCTCGTGCGACAACGGTGATGCCACGAACCCGTAAAGACAAAATTAATGGCATCAGGGCCGCATTTCTCAAAGGTGAAAAATGAAGGGGTAGACACAAACGCGCTATCTCACCCCTCAAATAAATAAATTATTTATATATATTAATGCGTCTCGGTGTAGTGGTTAGCGTCGCTGACTACGAATCCATCGGCCCCGGGATCGAGACCCGGTGACGGCAGCCAGCGCGCAGCAGCAAAACCCAGCTGTTCATCCTTCCACACAAAGAAAGTGGTTGGTAGATAAAAGGGTACCTTGGGTGGTCTAGTGGTTAAGACGCTGGCTGCTTGTGGGGCGTGGTTCGGATTCCACGTTAAACTGTACGTCTACTAAGGTTGAGTGAAAAGTTTGACTTTCGTCATAATGAACAATTCGAGCGGAAGCTAACCAAAGGTATACCGTATATTGGGGCGTATAAGACCGTATTTTAAGCTTAAAATTATGCCTCCAAAGTAGGGAGTCGACTTATAGGCCCAGTCTAAAAAATTAACTTTACACTTTCCATTTTATCTCGTATTTAAAGACGGGTCTACCCGTCATAGGTCCTCTCTCCCTCATTAGCTCGCTTTTGGTCAACATCTGAATTGGATCCACATGACGAAGCACTCGCAAATGTACCATATCTCAGGATGTATATAATGAACTTATGATGTCAGATTATGATGATGATGGATTTGATAACTAATTTTTACAAAGTTTTTCTTTTTTATGTTGGCAAGTTGGTGGTCGACTTAAACACCTAAAATCTGAATGTGAAATTGAAAGTTGGGGATCGACTAATCTGGACCGTAGATTTATACGTCCCAATATACGATGTATATGACAATTGTTCCGTTCACATTAGTCCAATGCTCAATATGATCCTTACTACAGCTATACTTAAGGTTCACAAATGTGAAACAGACGGTAAAGTACCAAGTACCAAATTGAACCCAACCTTCCACTGTCTATTCTATCACACATTTATTGCCCCCCACCCCACAGCTGAAAAGCCTTTATCAGGAGAATCGAACTTTAAAAAAAAAGGGGGGACACCTAAAATCGACAAAATTAATTTCCATATAAAGGGGAAAAGGGTTTATTGAGCTTCTGGGAGAGAGAGAGAGAGAGAGAGAGAGAGAGAGAGAGAGAGAGAGAGAGAGAGAGAGAGAGAGGATGAGTCAGCGAAATTTATTAGTTGAAAGGCGGTGATGATGTCTTCATCAGGGCGAGAAAGCGCGAAAAATCCTCATCAAAGATGAGCACGATCATGTAGGTACCACGGCCTACATGTAGGCTACCGATGCCTTCTAAGACGGGGTACGCATAAACCCCCTTCTGTAATGCTGTGAAGGTTTCAAATGAAATTCATGTAGGGCCTTTTATCCAATAATAATAATAGTTAACATAGTCCAAAATAGATCCTATTGGTACAATTCCTCGTACCTGAACATAATCCAAAGTGCAAAGCAACAATTTTATCACATCAAACACGCCCAAAACTCCCTACATCCCTTCCCCACATCCTACAATTACCAATTATTCACCGAAGAGAAAATACGCACAATTTGGCGACATCAATTTTGAAATAACAAACTGCCTTCCATTTCTCTTGTACTGAACACAATCTTCAACACTTAATTCGAATACCCTTACATTACATACACCTGTCTCATATGAGAGAGAGAGAGAAATTATATATATATATATATTTTTTTTTTTTTTTTTTTTTTATATAGGGGCAACAGGTGGAAATGAAATGACTCAACATCTTTGAATAAAAAAAAAATTCTCTTAAAATCTCAGATCGGGCACCATGTGAACAGAAACAAAGCCTTTAGGTATCATGCCATGGTATCAACTGGGGGAATAGATCCACGCCAAAGTTTTACCAAGAAAAGAAAAGAAAAAAATTAAGTTGAATGAATAAAAAAATAATTAAGGATTTTAATTTTCTATAAAAACCTGTAAAAAATGTTTAACTCTCTCTCTCTCTCAGGAGAGAGAGAGAGAGAAGAGAGAGAGAGAGAGAGAGAGAGAGAGAGAGAGAGAGAGAGAGAGAGAGAATTAGTCATACGAAGACAAAGAATATTTCCCATGCCGTTAAGAAATTTATGACTGGTGTATTATGAAAGTGTTTGTCATTTATGTGACAAGTTGGCTTCCGACGAGACATTTGGAAAACCGTGTTAATAAATGTGATAAACATACGAGACAAGACAAAAGACCATCTAATTATATATATAATTGCTGCACCGTCAAAATAAATAAAAACCCCGACAAATTATATTTCCTTGATATTAAAACTCGGAATTAAATTATTTTAAAAAGGAAAAAAAAAATAACGCTATAAAAAGTGGTTAAATTTTATATATATTATATTGGTTGGTCGAGCGTGTGTAAATTTTCGCCCGTGAACATTTTTTACCCAGTAGGTAGACCATATTTTATATTTTCAAATTTTTAATAACTTTTTCTCGTGATAAAGTAGGGTAGTTAGGCTGTATATAAGGTTTAGATAAAACTTTTTTTTTTTTAACATATACACTGATTATTTTTTCAATTTTGGTGTTAAAGTTTAAATAAAACAAAATAGAAGTCAAATGAGTCGTACTTTATGCTTTATGGCCCTTTACACACCCTCTGATTTGTTTTAGGTTAAGTTAACCTTAGTTTACCTAACCTAAAAAAAGGTTGTACAAGAAAACCTAATTTAATTATAAAATTCGACTAAATGGTAAAAAAAGTGGCTTACTGCTGGCGCTACTTGAAATTTTATATATATATATATATAATGAATTTCACAAACACGTGAAATGAATCAATGATGCAAACCGCATGGAAAAAGAAAAATTATTCCAAGGCCTTTTGTGTATTCAGAAGTACATTCCCTGAAGAGGTGTACTTCTGAATACACGAAAGAACTTGGAAATAATTTTAATTTTTCCTTGCGAGTTTGCATCATATATATATTTTCTCAGCATATTTCAGTGTGTTGTTCCGAATCATCATTAACAGAGCGAACCGGCAACCCTTTATCCTCAGCCGTGACGTCACGCAAAACAACCCGCTGTCACGATACTTCCTGTCCTTGAGCGACCAAAATGGGAAGAAAAAAAATCGACGAAAATCATAAGTTAAGAATTTCGAACTCCAAAACTTCCTCATTCATTAAAAAAAGAAAAAAGAAAAAAAAATATTAATACCAAATAACATCGCGTTTCTTCCCAAAAACCTCGAACCTCACCCAACTAGGACAGGAATAGGCTAAGAAAAACCTACTTTTTACCTAATGAATCCACGTTTAACATTATTAACAGGCAATTAATTTACAAGCAAAACATTTTGAACAAAAACTTGTAAGCTAGTGAGACCTTTACTTCGGACGTGGTTTAAAATATTTATAGCCTGTATTGGGTAAATTTACTGACCGACTGACTTCTCTAAATTTCGTGTGTGTATAAATGTGGCAGAAACGTGGAAAAACTTAAGTTAATCTGAAGATTTTCGCCTAAGTCTGATACAGCCTAACCAACCACCAAGGACTATAAGCTCACAATAAGTCTATAAACCTAGTTGTAATTATCTTTAAGCTCTCGCGAATCCTCAAAGAAACAAAGAAGCCCCTCCTACAGTATAAACTAAGGCGGGAAAAAAGCGTCTTACCTTCCAAGCATTAAAAAAAAAGTCTTCGTTTAAAATGATGATAAAGGCAAGGAAGGAGGTTCAAGAAAAGGAAAAGGGCAATTTTAGTCTTTTTTCCCCAATTTACCCCCCTCCCCCGACATTTATAGAACGCACCCCCCTCCCCAACTTTATTACCCATGATTGTAGATTTACCCTTTTTGTAATTCCAACAATTATTACTTTTTATTGTCCTGATTGTCTGTTGTAATAACAATAAATATAAAGAGTAATGGCCGACAGTAATTATATATATATATATATATATATATATATATATATATATATATATATATATATATATGTTAAACACAGACCGTGCATGGCACAAGGAACTCTTCTGGGAAAATTAAATCCACTATAGTCCGAATAAGTATTCGGACTATAGTGGATTTAATTTTCCCAGAAGAGTTCCTTGTGCCATGCACGGTCTGTGTTTAACATATAATGTTCTCAGGGAACCATTCTGAGTTTGTGTATATATATATATATATGTATGTATGTATGTTAAACACAGACCGTGCATGGAACAAGGAACTCTTCTGGGAAAATTAATCCACTATAGTCCGAATAAGTAATGGTAAATGACAAATACCATAGTTTTTCTTTTTCATGATGCTAGCCCGACGTGGGCAACGGGTCTCTCGCAAAGAGGTCCCATAAATATAGCTTCCCTCACCAGCTATCTGCAAAGCAGACAGGATCCAGCTTTGGGACATGGATCTAGGGTTTAAAGCAAGCCTAGACCCCCTACATATAGAACCTCTATATAAGTAAAAGACTCGTTGCATTCACGTCGGGTTGAATAAATCAAAGAAAAAGTGGGTAACTATTGTATTTTTAGCCAAAAAAACCAAAACTTAAACCTCAACCGGGACATTGAGCGTCCACTTTTCAAGGCACGTAACACGTCCGTTTAATATACACAAACTCAGAATGGTCCCCTGAGAAACTTATATGTTAAACACAGACCGTGCATGGAACAAGGAACTCTTCTGGGAAAATTAAATCCACTATAGCTGGTGAGGGAAGCTATATTTATGGGATCTCTTTGCGAGAGACCCGTTGCCCACGTCGGGCTAACATCTTGAAAAAGAAAAACTATGGTATTTGTCATTTACCATTACTTATTCGGACTATAGTGGATTTAATTTTCCCAGAAGAGTTCCTTGTTCCATGCACGGTCTGTGTTTAACATATAATTTTCTCAGGGAACCATTCTGAGTTTGTGTATATTAAACGGACGTGTTACGTGCCTTGAAAAGTGGACGCTCAATGTCCCGGTTGAGGTTTAAGTTTTGGTTTTTTTGGCTAAAAATACAATAGTTACCCCCTTTTTCTTTGATTTATTCAACCCGACGTGAATGCAACGAGTCTTTTACTTATATAGAGGTTCTATATGTAGGGGGTCTAGGCTTGCTTTAAACCCTAGATCCTGTCCGCTTTGCAGATAGCTGGTGAGGGAAGCTATATTTATGGGATCTCTTTGCGAAAGACCCGTTGCCCACGTCGGGCTAACATCTTGAAAAAGAAAAACTATGGTATTTGTCATTTACCATTACTTATTCGGACTATAGTGGATTTAATTTTCACAGAAGAGTTCCTTGTTCCATGCACGGTCTGTGTTTAACATATAATTTTCTCAGGGAACCATTCTGAGTTTGTGTATATATGTATATATATATATATAATACTCCTGACGAGGTGTACTGCTGAATACATGAAAGGACTTGGAATCATTTCTTTCTTGTTCCTTGTGGATTTGCATCATTCATTAATTTCATGCGTTTAAGTGTAAAATTCATCCCATATATAGCTGGGTGACTTAAGAGGTTAATAAAACTTTGAATAACTGTCTTTTTACATTTTTGTTCACGACCGTAAAACGCTTTGGTTTAAAGCCTCAGAAAGGCATCGTTAAGAGAACAGCATAATTATAAGCCTTAATATAGTTCATTTAAAATACAATCAATGAAATGAAAAGCAGAACGCTGAAGTTCCATGAAGTGAATTCAGAAATAAAGTTCTCGAAATTTGGCAACTTCGCGGCTGAAATGGAGCAAAACTCGAGAAATTCTATTCCAACATTTTAATATAATGGTTTGTAATCGTGTTTTAAAGCTTTAATAACGCAGAAAGATTCAATAAGTTCCAACTCCAAAAAAAAATGGAGAGCAAATTACTTTATCCATATGTTAAGTATAATTAAACCTAATTTACTTGGCGCATGTGTTCCTACATGCGCAGTCACGGGCATGATTAAGCGCGCACGTCGGCCAAATGTACAACGTTTGCCTCGAGTGGCGTACGCGTTACAGTCACGAAACGGCAGCAAGCGATTGACAAACACTCGTCTGGGAGTGGATTAGCCTCATAAATTACCAAAATGGACACGCAATGAAGATAAATTAGTAGAATAACGCAAATGTCACAAATACATCCATTGCATTATGACGTCACCAAATGTAGTGACTAGCCTATGCCGCGCCCAGAATGCCTATACCGGGCCTAAGCTATATAGGCTTACACTGTAGATAGATTCTTAAGTGACGGACATATTTTCACCTTCCGTTTTGCCTAAACTTTTACGGATCGTGGTCGACGTTCAGAGTAAAAAATGGCTTGTTTTATAATATATCCGAGATGAGAAAAGATTTATTGAGTTATTGGCATTTCCTGCCTCTAAATTAAAAGAAATAAGAGAAGTAGGCAAAGCGCCAGAATGTTATTTATATCAACTTAAGGTGCGAAGGAGACGCGGAAATCTTTATAAGAAAAAAGAACGCTAAGAAATAGATTTTAGGATTAAGAGAGATAACCAGACGGAATTAAGGAAATAGAACGTTTCTTTGTTATTTCCTTAATATATTTAATTTACTACTATTAAAATTATGTAAAATTTAGAGCAACAGAACAATTCGACCATCTCGAGTCTATTTACAATGTCGGCATACATTCGTACGTCTAATTAAAAAAAGATAGAGCAACTGTTCGGAATAAGAGTAGACATAGTACGTACAATATTTAACTTAGCAGATGATACAGAGTAAAGAAAATTACATTTCTATCGTTTAGACACAAGCTCAACAGTCAAACGACGAATCTTACGCCTAAACACAGACGTGAAGCTCACTTCATAAATTCTCTTATGTACGTGTTGTCTATCGATACTTAATAGACAATTCAGTAATACTCGAAGGTCGGCATAACCGAACGTTACAACCAGGTAATACAGTATACGTGAAAGTTCACCTTTCCTCGGGCCGTAATTAGCTTCAGGTACTGAGTACACGGTGCTTACACGTCCCTAATTAAGTTTAACCATTGACAAAAGAAAGACGATTGGTCCTCCTCTAGCCATAATTGGTGCTTTGGGGGAAGATTGTGGAGCGAGAATACTGCACAAGCATCGCTTCCAGAGGCTTTGAGATGCATTTATAAACGTGTCCGACATATTCAGCTTCAAGGTTAAAAGCGGCAATCTGAATAAATCAGAGACCGAGTTCTACTTCAATTCACGTCATAATGTATTATGGACTATTATTATATTTTCAACGTTATGGCATAGGATTACCTAATGCTACATCTTTCGCTGTACAGCCTAATGTAATTCATCTCTGGACCTAATTAAAAACTAAAACAACAGCAATTACACGGGTAGCTCTCTCATTTCAATGTCATATATATATATATATATATATATATATATATATATATATATATATATATATTATTATATATATATATATATATATAATAATATTTAGGAGAAATCCAATGACAAGGAGGAATGTAAATGCCATGAAAAGTCTTCTTTAATGCGCAACGTTTCGAGCAATACGCTCATCATCAGGCTAGATAATAACAATATGAATTAGAATCAATAAATAAATGTGAACAAGACAAAATAATTTCTATAAAACCTATTCAGTAAAAGCAAATTTTAAAAAGACTAAAAGAAGAGGGTTAAATTCAGTTATAAAAATTTACATATAAAATTAACAAGAAATTTAAAAAGCTATTTTTAAATTACATATAGTAAATTTCTTGTTAATTTTATATGTAAATTTTTATAACTTTGAATTTAACCCTCTTCTTTTAGTCTTTAAAATTTGCTTTTACTGAATAGGTTTTATAGAAATTATTTTGTCTTGTTCACATTTATTTATTGATTCTAATTTCATATTGTTATTATCTAGCCTGATGATGAGCGTATTGCTCGAAACGTTGCGTATTAAAGAAGACTTTTCATGGCATTTACATTCCTCCTTTTCATTGGATTTCTCCTAAATATTAAATTGAAGCTTTGTAGAAGCAACCCGCATGACTAATATATATATATATATATATATATATAGTCGAAATTCTCTCATTTCCCCAAACCAGACGTACTTGTCTGCGCGCGCACACGCAGCCATTACCTTTTAGATTACGGTATGGCATTGTTTCCTTGTGGTGTGAAATATATATATATATATATATAACTTCAAATTTTCAGTTCAACGCGCCACTTTTCCGCTATTGAACATTTAAAATAACAAAAATGTAAAAACCACGTGATTTATATTGTAGCAAGTTTTAATTGGTTGGCATATAATAAACACAATGTCCGGAACAAGGTTTTTCTCACTCACATACAGTGTGTTATATACATACATATATAGGTTAGTCTATGTAAAATTAGGCATTTTATAAACTGATTGCAATTCAAACACTGTCAAATTGGTGATATAAACAAAACCTAACATTTCTGGTAATGGTGCATTTGCATGCCCACTGGTATTTCCCAATATGCTGCCTATATATTCATGGCTAGGTTAGGTTTAATTAATTAGGTATTAACTAAATCGAGCATTTAACAAACTGTCTAATTTTACATACTAACATTTTTTTAGTGGGGTTATTTAACCTCCTTCGCAACATCCAAGGTCATATGACGGAGGGGACCTACAGCTTTACGTGGGAACCACGGGTCGCTACATAATCTGGGCGCGGAGGACGGTCTCCCATCCAACTACTACCCAGACCCAATGTCGCTTAACTACGCTGATCTTCGGGAAGCGGATATATATATATATATATTACCCATTCAATATAGGAGGCTAAACCGATGCCCGTAGAACCCGCTTTCTACAGTTAAGGGTCTTCGGGGTGTACTCAAATTACAAGTAACTGCACACCTGTAAAGGTGTTGCAGTCACTGAAGGAGTCGCACCATGCGCGAGCAATTGTTGGTCAAAGAAGGCTTGAGCGTCTTTTTAAGCACATCCGCAGGAAACGGGGTTACAGGAAGTGTGTGTGACCGAACACTCAATCTCACCCTTCCCCACCTGACCCCCTAAAAGAAGGGGTGCAATCATCGCTGAAAATTATTTACAAATACGAAAGACGACATGTCCGCTGCAGGTATGTCCATTAGGGTCAGCGCGGAAGGTGGCCCTCCCACTCCCCACCCCAAACAAACGCTTTACCGACAAGCTAATTACCCGAAGTGACTGACGCCTTCTACGTCAGTACGAACGCAAACCAATGGTAAGGCTTTTCCTTGCCACAAAATCTACTCAAGTGACTCCATATGGAAATGTCTCAATGTGGCACTTAATCGCTCGCATTCGGTCAGTCACGTGTTGGCGGAAATGCCGAATGACCGACCATAGAGTGGCCTTCCATTAGAACATCGCCCGTTACAATCGACCTAATAAAACATTATATACACTTATAAGACACACAACATGAAACAGGCACGCAGGTTACCCGCAACAGGAAATGAAGTCGCTGTAAAAACCGGACCAAACTGACAGCCATTTTGCCATTAAAGAACTTTACACGGAACGGGACTAAAAGAACATGTCTCAGGCCGTGTCACTGTAAAAACACTGCTTACACAGCAGGTCTAATTTACAAAGACAAGTACGCGCGCGCGCGTGTGTGTGTGTATATATAAATTTAAAAATCCCAATTAAAAATTTATTAAAATAAAATCATATTTTGTTGTGCCCTTAGTACACACTTGTTTTATAATAACTATGCAGTCAATAATAAACTTCCCTTGAATTTCTAAGTTTTGTGTCGACCCTGCCCCTCCCCCCCCCCCCCCAACAAAAATTCTGTTCCTTCGTGTTAAGATAATTTACTCAAAGACTTGCTTAATCAACGCTTCTTCATTTAGGCCTTAATATCAACACCATATATAGCTACGTTTCGAATGGTCTACTGCAGTAGGAGGAAAAATTTCGGCGAATCGTTTGGGACACACACACACACACACCAGGCTGGTTGGAGACCCTAAGGCATGCCCATTGCCCAGTCATAACAAAGTGGGCAGAACATATCATGACAAGTGTCTTTACCCTGAACCTGCAGGACTCTTGGGTACGGGGTGAATGAATGTCATTCTACCTATACCCAAAAGCTTATATAATATCTATTTCTGTAAAGGGATTATTAATCGGTATTTCGGGGGTATGAATGGGGGACGGTAGGGTATTATGAGAATCCTTAGAGATGAGATCCCGTGGAACCCGAGTACGAGACACATCAAGAGGATGCGACAAAAATGCCCAACTGGAGAACGGTATGAAAGGTGGGGAAGATGCTGATTATATATATATATATATATATACACATATATACAGGGTGTCCCAGAATTAACTATCTATTTCAATGAAATCGGACAAATTTTTTAAAAACACTTATTTGTTTATCATGTTTAATATGTGTTAAAAATGTATAAATTTCTAAATTTTTTTCATAATCTGGTCCAATGAAAGACCGTCTGAGGTCATAGAATGGCAAAGAGACTCCAAAAGTTAACGTGTGGCTTGGAATGACCAAATCCAAAATTTATGGCCCATTCTTCTTTGCGGAAGCAGTTGATATGCTTCAGCAGTTTCTCGAACCACAGCTTCTTGATAATGTTGTGTTTCAACAAGATGGAGCACCATAAATTTTGGATTTGGTCATTCCAAGCCACACGTTAACTTTTGGAGTGTCTTTGCCATTCTATGACTTCAGACGGTCTTTCATTGGACCAGATAATGAAAAAATTATGAAAATAAAATTATGAAAAAAATTTAGAAATTTATACATTTTTAACACATTAAACATGATAAACATAAATAAAAGTGTTTTTAAAAAATTTGTCCGATTTCATTGAAATAGATAGTTAATTCTGGGACACCCTATATTATATATATTATATATATATATATATATATATCAGGCTTGTTGCCCCTTTCCTTCAGTTGGCCTGATGAAGTAAAGTATTGGTTTCTCTTGCGCTCTCCACTTCACATACCAGGTATTCCCGGCTCATCTGGAATTGTTCTGAGCCAGACATCTACTGTAGCCTTCTTTTGAAGATATCCACCGCAACACCACTCGTGTTCCTTAGTTCCTTGGGCAGCTAGTTGAACAGTCTTGGTCCTCTCACACCAAAACTATTTTCCTTCAGGGTTGAGGATGTTCCCAGTCTAGCCTTTAATTTGGGAAACACACACACACCACATATATATATATATAATGTCGAGGAAGTATGTTGGGGTTAACCCATTTATTGAACGAGAAATGTGGTGGCCACTTAACTAAATATGTTTCAAAGCACAAAGGACGTACCAAACATAATAAGCGTGTCTGAGAATGAATGATTCAAAAAAATTTTTTTACTCTCGCTTTGTATAGATCTAAATAACTGAGTAAAGCATCTCTTTAAACCAGTAACACTAGACATTTTTTGCTCAGGTTTTATAAAAAATATATCCCGAGTGATTGTGAGTTTTAAGCCTAAATCGGACACTTTCAAAAGTTTCGCCTCAATTGTTACGTTAAAACCCAACTATTACAATACTCTTGCCCGAAATCCGTCTTGTGACAGACAATGGAAGGGGAAATGTGACAGTCAAATTGGTGTCACACACAACCTTCGACAAATAAATGAATACCGTAAAACAATGCAAATTTAATACGGCCAAGATCGTAAGGTACGATATGGTAATTTCAACCGCGAACAAGCTCAATACCATACCTGAATGGCGGAAAACAAATGCATTTAATAGATCTACACGACAGCTTATGGAGACTATAGTGACCGTATTAGTAGTTACCAAATATGCTAACAAAAACTAGCAAAATTAACTAATTATTAATCATTATATTTGATAACCATTCATTATTATTTGATATAATAATAAAAGGGAATTCACAATACTTCATATTAAGTAATAAAAATATACGCAAATCGCGATTTAAAAGCAAATTAACTCATAACCATCTTCTGTACTGTGGACAAACTCCTTTTTGGTTTACGTACGATTTCCTCGTGTCAAAGTACACTAAAATAGGCTGATAGTGCGTGATTTTATCGCCGAAAGATTCGTAAGCTCCTAAACTAAATAAGAGTCACTACATTTGGAATGTATGTAAACATTTTTTCTTTCAAGGCATTCTTTAAAGTGAATCACCAATTACAGAATTTTAAAGAAAAAATAGATTCAAGGATTTTCTTCGATATTTTTTTTTTCTGTTTGACCACTTTCTATAATAATAAAAACATTCAGCCATAACATTCCAACACTTGTATAACTTTGTTTTACACTTAACAGAAAACACACACACATATATACTATATATTTGCGCCTTGATGATGGTGTGGTTAGCAATGCTGACAACGAATCCGAATCAGGTCGAAGAGGCGGCTCTCAGCTGTTCAAGGTTTCATACCTCCAAAAAAGAATAGTAGATGGTAGATAAATGGGTAGTTGGGTACCTTGGGTAACCTAGTGGTTATGGGGCTGGACTGCTGCTGATCGGGTTGTCGTGAAATCGAGTTCGGGTGAGGGTTTTGTAATTTCTAACCACTCGTGGTGGATCGTGATTCGTATTTCATCTTAAGCTGTAGGTCTAAGGTGGGGGCAACAAGCTCGATCTTCGTCAGAATGAACAATTTGGGCTGAAGGAAAAACTAATACAGTAACTAAATATCAGGTTCACAATGAATTTTACACTGGATAAATTATTCATTATCAAATATTTTGAACTCTACGATAATTCGTTGTGAATCTTAAATTTTACCATCATATATATATATATATATATATATATATATATATAAAACAAAGCATCAACTTAAGTTATACAAGTGGGTGTCTGGTTTTCTTCAACAAGAACTGTTTTTAATCAAGTACAGTTCTCACTTGAATACTGGGTCCATATTTGGCTTTCGAAAGAGCAAAACTGATAATGGTTCCCGAAATGAACCAAAACTTTGAGCCCTGTATTTTATACAAATTTTAACCGAAAAACAGCCGACATCAAATGGAAGAAAATCCACACGAACTCGATCTCCCTAAAATGGTTAAGTGCCTAAAAACACAACCAGACACGGTTTCCCTCTATTTATTATTTCCTTAAGGTTGACCTGGGTCAACACGGACCACTCTGCCAACCGAACCGAACCCAGCCTAAGGTTAGAAT
>JAJOZX010006140.1:45000-170000 GCA_023014485.1 Bathynomus jamesi
AGGATTAACAAATGCAAAGCAGGCACACGTATCTCACTGAAAGCCATAGGCTAACAGTTTTATATGGAGATTATGACTAACAGAACATAATTTCAACAGTAGAAGTGTATTATACAAACTTTTCATTTAAAAAAAAGTTTGTCTGATTTTACATATGTATACTATGAAAAGGCAAGCCTGTCTGTGTGTCTGTAGACACCATGTATTTACTATTAATAAGCGATTCTGAATATAGAAATAAATGCGCTTTGTGTTCTTTCAACTTTTTACTCAAACGCGTTAAGATTTTCATCGCTTGTTACAATGGGTTCGGATGTGAAGCTCAAGATTTTCATTGCTGCGTTCTTTTCTATAGTTTATTGATCGAATAATTGCCACCACCCCCCCCCCCCCCCCCCCCCCTGTGGATTCAATTATTCGGTCAGTAAAACTATAAAAAAATAAGTAGCAATGAAAATCTCAAGCTTCACATCCGAACTCATTGTATAAAGATTTTCTATAGTTTTATTGACCGAAAACTATCGACTCCCTAGTAATTGGAGGGGCGCAAGCCCCCCAATTACCGAGGCCGAAGGCCCCGGCACCGCAGGTTTAGCTAAATGTGCCCGTAGGGCCTACTTTTGCTAGTTTCTATAATTTTACCCGGAAAAATAAACTTTAATTTTCCATATAGGCTGAATTTTTGGTAAGCAAAGGACCCCTAGCTGAGCACCTCCCGCAACCCCCAGGTTGAGAAACACTGCCCGTGAGGATATCTAAGACAATATTTTGAACTTTTTTTTTTAATAATTAGTACCAATAGGTAGTATAATTAGTAATATTTTCAAGCCTACCTTATACTGTACATACACACAATATGCAACAGTTATTATTGTACTTAGCATTTTACTAATAGTAAAATAGTTTGTTTTAGTAGTATGAGATAATTAAAGTACAGGGTGTTCGAGAAACAATGCTTCAAAATAATTAGTCATATTTTTCTCATTAATTATATATATATATATATATATATCTATATATATATATACAAACAACCACAGGAAAAGGATAAAAGAAAACGAAATCCGAGCGCTTTCGTGATATATTCACATCTTCAGGGAAAAACAAATATATTTGTTTTTTCCCTGAAGATGTGAATATATCACGAAAGCGCTCGGAGTTCATGTTTCTTTTTCCTTTTCCCTGTGGTTGTTTGCTTATTAATAAGATCACGTGTTATTCTGTGATTTTACTGCATATATATATATATATGACAAAGGAGGTCATTGTTCCGAAAGAGAAAAAGAGTGACTGCAAAATTAAGTAACTGTAAAGATAACATCAGAAAAATATTAAATGATAAACTGCAGAATATCGATGACGTCATACAGGAACTAATTGAGAAGCATACAGAAAAAGAAGAAGGCGACGCTATAGAAACGATAAAGGTTAACTCAAAGTACTTCTATAATTTTGCAAAAAGAAAGTCGGAAAAACCATTGCGACTATCGGACCTTTGAAAAACGAGAACAGTGCTTTATCTGATGATCTAACAGAAGTATCTGAAATATTAAGAGCTCAGTACGAATCATCTTTCAGTATCCCAAAAACTGACAAACTGATATGCGATAGAAACGTGTTCTTCCGAAGAACTACAAGGGGAAAGTATAACGGACTTCGACTTTACGACGGATGATATTACACAAGCTATAGGGAAACTAAAAACACACTCAGCGGCAGGACCGGATAAATGGAATGCCACACTGATCAAAAACTGCAAGAATGCAATCGCTGAGCCCTTACATTGGATATGGAGACGATCACTAGACACGGGAGAAATACCCGGCATCCTGAAGAGCGCGAACATAGTCCCAATGTATAAAGGAAGAGATCGATCCGAGGCCAAAAACTATAAGCCAGTGTCGCTTACATCTCATCTCACTAAAATATTTGAAAGAATAGTTAGACAGAAAATCTATGACTTCTTGGAAACTCAGAAAAAATTCAATGATAAGCAGCATGGGTTTCGGTCAGGCAGATCATGCCTATCACAACTAATGGAACAATATAACAACATTATTGATGCACTTGAAAGTAATGAAAACTACGATGCAATAAACACAGACTTTGCCAAAGCGTTCGACAAGTGTGACCATGGAATCATAAAACAAACCGAAATATATTGGAATAACAGGAAAAGTAGGGAAATGGCTATATAATTTCCTTAGTGAGCGGCGGCAAGTCGTTACAGTACAAGGGGTATCCATCAGAATCAGAGGTCCTCAGCTCGGTACCACAAGGAACATTATTAACTCCACTATTCTTCATAATCATGCTAACTGACATAGATGAGGACGTTACCAGAGACAGCACAGTAACATCTTTCACTGACGATACAAAGATCAATAGAAAAATAAGAAACCCAGAAGATATAGGATCTCTACAACCCGACATGAACAGAATCTACAAGTGGATGGAAGACGACAATATGAAGTTTGACACTGAGAAATTTCAGCTGCTACGGTACGGAAAAAGAGAAGACCTAAAATCCATGGAATATTATATCCCAAAATGGACAGGAAATTCAGAGAAATTCTAGAGCAAAAGATTTAGGGGTTGTAATGACTGATGATGCGAAATTTGAAACACAAAATAAGATAGCAGTAAACAGAGCAAAGAGAATAACGGGGCAGATATTGAGAACCTTTAAACGAAGGGACAGGAATGTAATGATTCCTCTACTGAAAACACTGATCATACCCAAATTGGAATACTGCTCAGTCCTAACATCCCCATATAAAAAAGAAGACATTAGACAGCTAGAAGGGATTCAGAGAAGCTTCACAGCCAAGATCAATGGGTGTAAAGAACCAAATTACTGGGAAAGGTTCGCGAATTAAACCTATATTCACTAGAAAGGAGAAGAGAGAGATACACCATTATTTACACTTTGAAAATAATGGAGAAACTACTGTAGTCTCTAATCTGTTTAATCGGCTGTTTAATCGGCTGCCCAAAGACCTAAGGAACACGAATGATGTTGCTGTGGACATCTTCAAAAGAAGATTAGACGCCTGGCTCAGAACAATCCCCGATGAGACGGGCGTACCTGGCTATGTGAGGTGGAGAGTACAAGAAACCAACTCACTACTTCACCAGGCAAACTCGAGAGGAAGGGCGACAAGCTTGACCTTCGTGAAATGAGGAATCATCGCGCGGAACGTTTGAAAGGTGTGTGTGTGTGTGTGTATATATATATAGGGATCTTTTCCGTTTGACTGCCGCCATTGAAACATAAGAGGTGAGTGCCCCCAGCCTTCTTTACTTAGCCTTATAAGGCTAACTAACGAAAATATCACAACCTAACCTAACAATCGTTAGGTCAACTGTACGACCTTGACGATTGGTTAGGTTAGGTCGTGATATTTTTGTTAGTTAGCCTTATAAAGCTAACTAAAGAAGGCTATGTTTCAATGGCGGCAGTCAAATGGAAAAGATCCATATATTGTACAATTTCTTTATTTTGTAAATGAATCCTTTCGGGTGAACTACTTACACAAAACTATCTTTATATGATGAAATTTTCCCATCCACCATCCTTTTCTTCATATAGCGATAATGATATTCCAATACCTCGTAAGGGATCCCCCCTCCCCCAAGAAATTTAACTTTTTTTTTTTAGTTTTTCTCTGTAATATTTAAGTTAGCAAATTTCGTACAAAAAATTTGATAAAACCTTGGATCTTTTCCAAATGGACGATCCCACGAGATTTAGCTGAAAATTTATATACTAATAAATTTTTATATTTTAATAACGAAAATGACATTTTTTCCTGAAGAAATATGCGCACACAAACGATACAAATTGCATTTATATGCGCACTAGTTTGCATGGCGTATGACGGTTATCTAGTTTACACCGCTCATGACGCCCTGATATGAAGTTGCTGTGGCCCCCGGTTAATTGAATGCCCGGTTAGGTCAAGTGAATGGCCGCTTATGTCAACTGTACGCCCTTGACTATTTTCGTTAAAACTAACGAAAATATCATGACTTAACCTAGCCAAACTGACCGGGGACAACTCGCAAGTAGATAGATCACAGCACTACATTATCATACGCTCACACTACAGCAATAATATTCAGACTAAACTAGGTCTAAGCAGGCAACAAATTAACATTAATAACAAAAAAAAAAATTGCTGTTGATGCGAGTTCGTATGGAGTTTATTTATTAAATTATTATTAAATATTGCAAATTTTAATAAATAAAGGATATTATCTACGTTTTATTTTGTAAAACCCACTACATAACACTACATAATTTAGATAAAGGTCATGCGCCATGTAAACTAGTGCGCATATAAATGCAATTTATTTTGTATTTTGCGCATATTTCTCCAAGAAAATAATGTCATTTTCGTTAGTAGAATATAAAAATTTATTAGTATACAAATTTTCAGCTAAATCCCGTGGGGTCGTCCATTTGGAAAAGATCCAAAACTTGTTATTTTTTTCATTAGAATAATTTTACATTTGAAAGGTTTATAAACGTTCATGGCATTAGACATTCGTCAGGTTTTTTCCTTTCTCCTGAAAAACGGGTTTTTCCTATTTATGAAGGTTAGTCTACACACAGACCGCGCATGGAACAAGGAACTCTTCTGGGAAAATTAAATCCACTATGATAGTCCGAATAAGTAATGGTAAATGACAAATACTAGTTTTTCTTTTTCATGATGAAGCCCAACGTGGGTAACGGGTCACTAGCAAAGAGGCCCCACCAGCTATTTGCTAAGCAGATAGCTGGTGAAGGAAACTATATTTTGGGGTTTGCATCATTTATTTCACATTCAAGTGTGAAATTCATCCCATAGATAGATACATACATACATACATACGTACATATTATATATATGTTACAAGCAAACTGTATAATCCAGGCATAAAAATGCCTGACAATTTTAGGTAAAATATGAAATAGTATTCTATATAATTCCCAGGTATTCTATAGAATGCCAAAACTGATTTAGGTCAAAATGTTATTTTAATATCTTCATCAAAAAATTAAATGAAGCCTACGGGAAAATTATTGAATGCCGGGTTAATTGAATGCCGGTTAGGTTAATTGAATGCCAGGTTAGATCAACTGTATGCCCTTGACGATTGGTTAGGTTAAGACGTGATATTTTCTTTATTTTGAGAGTAAACGAAAATATCATGACTTAACCTTACCAATCGTCGAGGGCGTACAGTTGACCTAACCGGGCATTCAATTAACCTAAACAGTTGTTTAAACTGTTGAGCCTGTCTTTAACATATTGCCGGTATCGTGTCAGGCATTGTATAGAATGCCTAGGCAATGTGTGAAACGGCAAACATTTCACACTTTGTCTGAGTTTTGGGGCATTTTACACAATGCCTGATTTCATACTTTGCCTGTAAATATATATACATGCCAAAAGTAAATAGACGCCTTTGGTTTTTCCAGTTTTTTATTTGGTAAGAAAATTTAATAGATAATACCAAATTTATTTAGCAAATCAATAGACAGTATTTAAAATGGCGTTGCTTTCTTCCTTCCATTATATATGATATAAAGGTGACACGTTCTGGCATTTCATTGATAAACTTTACCATTTGTTCTTGAGGACAATCACGGTGGTGCTTTTGGTGTCAACCTTCTGTAAGTACAAATGATCCTTATCAATCAATGAGAACATACCTTTGGTTTGCTTCCGCTCGAATTGTTCATTCTGACGAAGGTCGAGCTTTTTACTCCACCTTAGACCTACAGTTTAACGTGAAATCCGAACCACGCCCCACCACCAGCCCAGCATCTTAACCACTAGGTCACCCAGGGTATCCATTTATCTACCAACCACTTTCTTTGTGTGGATGAACAGCTGGGTTTTGCTGCGCGCCGTCTGCCGTCACCGGGTCTCGATCCCGGGGCCGATGGATTCGTAGTCAGCGACGCTAACCACTACACCACCGAGATTGAGATTTAGGATCACCTGAAGATCAGGGCCCCCCAGCCTTCTTTAGTTAGCTTTATAAGGCTAACTAACGAAAATATCACGACCTAACCAAACCAATTGTCAAGGGCGTACAGTTGACCTAACGATTGGTTAGGCTAAGTCGTGATATTTTCGTTAGTTAGCCTTATAAGGCTAACTAAAGAAGGCTGGGGACCCTGATCTTCAGGTGACCCGAGATTTATATTAACCTTATTTGTTTGAGAACTTCTATCACCAGCTATCATTCTATAAATCTATATTTATCTATATTTATTTGTCTCATAATATATTTATTTATAAATATATTTAGAAAATGTAAATAAATAAATAAATAATAAAGAGCTTCACAATATATTAATAACCACACAATGACTTAAATTCATTATCTAATTTCCAACCATAAGTTCATTATATATTTTAAGTTAATTAACAATTCTTATTCGCGATTTATATGTTAATAATAATAATAATAACTATCTGTTTTATCTTTAACTTAGAGCCCAGTAAAGCCTAAAAAGCTTAAGGGTCAAATAAAATAGTCCAATTTCACATTTTATTTATTTTTAAGTTAAATTTACATTATGAAATTTTACTTATTTTAGAAATAGGAAATTACAAGATATTTTTAATAATCCCAAGAGAAAAAGTCAATTGCATTTAGGTCCGGAGACCTGGGTGGCCAAGCGACGGGACCATGCCGCCCAATCCACCACTGAGGATATTCTTCATTCAGAAAATTTTTTATGGCAATAATATTGTGAGTGGGTGCACCGTCATGGAGTATCCACATTTGCCGTCGAACAGCAAGTGTCACGTTTTCCAATAATGGCGGTAGATCTTCCCTTAGAGAATTTAAACGCAGATCTTCCGTAAGATGTGCTGTTAATTTGCAAGAGCCAATTAAATTATCTCCGAGAATTCCGATCCAAACGTTTACTGAAAATTCGTGTTGGTATTTTCTGTCACGAATTTAGTGTGGATTTTCATCCGCCCACGATTGCATATTATGAAGATTTAGTACGCCACTTCTTGTGAAGCATGCCTCGTCCATAAAAAGAATTTTGCTCGAGAACATTGGGACTTCGGCAAATTTTATGGATATCCATCGACAAAATTGAAGTCGCGCAGGGGTATTTGCTGGAAGTAAATTCTGTACAGGTTGGATGTGGTACGGGTGTAACTGTTGTTCCCTTAATGTACGCCATACGAAAAAATTTGAATGATTATTCTCGCAGCTATTCGCCTCGTACTTGTATGCGGATCTTGTTGGACAGCTGGAAGAATCTGTTCTTCTACATCTACGTTTTGTCGAGTTCGTGGAGGTCCAGCATTCAAATGTCTCGGTCGAAACACGCCTCGCTCACGTAAGTCGACGGTCAATTGAAAGAAATGTAGGCCTCGATGGTAATCACCTATTAGGATACCTTTCAGCATACCGGCGTTGGGCGGCAGCAGCTGCGTTGCCTAGCATCTCTCCTAACACGAGATGCGTATCAGCAAGTTCTTCAAAAGAATGCTGCTCCATAACGCTCTGTAACATTACACGAGAGTGACACATGAAATGAAGGCAATAATTTTGGTTTCTAAAATGACAACTAACAAAATACTATCAAAACAAAAAAAAATAGCTATCTAAACAACCAGACAACTACGACTTTGATAAACTTTAATGACTTTCATTTTAATTGGATCGTCCTCAGCAAAGAAGCTATTGCGGATTTATGTTCATAGGAACTTTTTGTTCACTTTGACGTCCTGAATATGTATACTAATTTATGAAACATAATTTGATAACACCCTGTGTGTGTATATATATATATATATATATATATATATATATATATATATATATATATATATATATACTGAGCGTCAGAAAAATCGACCCACTTGGAATATCGCGAAAAGCAAAAAAGTGGGCAAGCTTCCGTTTATAAAAGTTTTAAAATTCGAAAATGTAGTCAAGAGGCAATCAAATAACGAGACAAAACAACGTTAGCTGCAAACACGCGAGCTGTAATGAATTTTTTACTTCTTTTAAGAAGTCGACAGTCTGACATTCAGTTACTCTTAGACTGCTAGTGCCACTTTTTTCTTCCATTAGTGGGACTAGACATTTGCGTTTAGTAACAGACAGACTTCTAATTCTTTTGGGTTTCAGAATTGGACATTTACGATGGATTTCAGTGCCGTGAATGTCGCCGATGCGCTAAGAACTCCAAGAACAACGGTTCGACGTGTCTACCAACGTTATGTGGTGACAGAAGAGTACACCCGAAGACCAGGATCTGGAAGATTGCGCTGCACATTTGCCCGTGACGATCGTTTCATCGTCTTGAGTGTTTTGCGAGATCGTCGCTTGACTGCCACAAACGTCCGCATTGAGCTGGAAAGGTCTCGAGACGTCAGTGTATCGGAGCGAACCGTTAGAAGGAGATTTATGGAAAGTGGCTTACGTACTAGACGTCCAGCAATGGACTCGGAATTGCTCCCACACCACCGCAATGCTCGTCTTGCAAGACGTCAAGCGTGAGCATGTCAATTGGACTCCTCCAAAAGCAACCCTCTCCGTAAAAGTGCACTGGGCGAATCTTTCTCCTGTTCTTCTCCACACTTTTTCCCGTCCATCGGATGTTCGAAGATTAAATCTTGATTCGTCCGTGAACAATACTCGTTCCCATTGGACCATAGTCCAATTGACATGCTCACGAGCGGGGAGCAAGACGAGCATTGCTGTGGTGTGGGAGCAATTCCGGGCCCATTGCTGGACGTCTAGCATGTAAGCCACTTTCCATAAGTCCCTTCTAACGGTTCGCTCCGATACACTGACTTCTCGAGACCTTTCCTCAAGACGACGAAACGATCGTCACGGGCAAATGTGCAGCACAATCTTCCAGATCCTGGTCTTCGCGTGTACTCTCCTGTCTCCACATAACGTTGGTAGACACGTCGAACCGTTGTTCTTGGAATTCTTAGAGCATCGGCGACGTAACGCTGGCTCAGACCATCTTCAATTAGGGCGACGACTCGTGCGACGTTCACGACACTCAAATCTATTGTAAATGTCCACTTCTGAAACCCAAAAGAATTAGAAGTCTATCTGTTACTAAACATGCCTACTCCCACTAGTGGAAGAAAAAAGTGGCACTAGCAGTCTAAGAGTAACTAAATATCAGACTGTCGAATTCTTAAACGAAGTCGAAAATTCGTTACAGCTAGTGTGTTCGCAGCTGACGTGTTTTGTCTCGTTATTTGGTTGCCTCATAGACTATATTTTCGAATTTAAAACTTTTATATACAGTATATATGCGCCTTGGCGGTGTAGTGGTTAGCATCGCTGACTATGAATCCACCGGCCCCAGGTTCGAAACCTGGTGACGGCAGGCGGCGCACAGCAAAACCAGCTGTTCATCCTTCCACACAATAAAAATGGGTTGGTAGATAAATGGGTACCCTGGGTAGCCTAGTGATTAAGACGCTGGGCTGCTGACCGGAGGTCGTGGTTCGGATTTCACGTTAAACTGTAGGTCTAAAGTGGAGTGACAAAACCAAAGTAACCAAGGAAGCAAAAACAAAGTAACCAAGGTCAAAATACGTGACAGACACTTTCAAGAGTAATTCAGTTTTTAAAATCAAATTGAAAATTCGAAATTATTCTTATAAATAACAATTGAACGAAGGGCGACACTTCACTGCAACTGAGCCTATTTTATATTTTGCCGCCAGTACCCCAAAAAGTGACAAAGCGATACCTGACATAGATGCATTCTTTGAAGAGAAATTGCAAGGAGAATGTTTAACAGACTTTGATTTTACCCCAGAAGATGTAGCGAACGCTATAGGACAAATGAAACCACATTCAGCTGCAGGTCCGGACAATTGGAACGCATTATCGATTAAAAACTAAAAATGAAATAGCTACACCTTTATACTGGATATGGAGAAGATCCCTAGACATTGGGGAAATACCGAGCATCTTGAAAAGAGCAAACATTGTCCCTATATATAAAGGAGTGGACAGATCTTAAGCAAAGAACTATAGACCACTGTTATTGACGTCCCACCTCACTAAAGTATTTGAAAGAATAGTTAGAGAGAAAATTTATGATTTCTTGGAGACACTGGAAAGATTCAACGAAAATCAGCACCGATTCCGATCAGATAGATCATGCCTATCACAACTAAAAGAACACTACAACAATATCCTAGATGCACTGGAAGGCGATGTCATATATACAGATTTTGCTAAAGCTTTCGAAATGTGATCACGGTATAATAGCACATAAAATGAAATATATGGGAATAACAGGCAAAGTGGGAAAATGGATCTACAACTTCCTCAGAGAACGTCTACAGGTCGTCGAAATTCAAGGTATATCATCATCAGAATCGGAAGTACGCAGCTCAGAACCACAAGGAACATACTACTAGCCCCACTCCTGTTCATTATCATGCTAACAGACATAGACACTAGACAGCGAGTAAACAGCAACAGTATAGTAAACATCCTTCGCAGACGATACAAAGATCAGCAGAAAAATCAGCGATGTAAATGAAGTGGAGGCCTTGCAGAGGGACACGAACAAAATATACAAATGGTCAAACAACATAACATTTAACACCGAGAAATTTCAGCTCTTGAGATATGGTAGAAAAGAGGAACTTAAACAGACTGCACAAGCGGTAACTCGCTATCGTCCTCCAGAATTTTTTTTCATTACTTCATTTTTTTTATTGGTGTAGATTTAAAATTATATTATATGAAGCCCTCATAGGAAGAAGTGGCTAAGCTACAAAATTTAAAAAAACGCCATTCCGGGCGGGTAGCAGTATATATATCACAGTATAAATGTGAAGCTCAAGATTTTCACAGCTGCGTTCTTTTCTGTAGTTTTATCGCGGTGCTGGGGCCTTCGGACCCAGTAACCGGTGACCTAGGACCGGGAAACTTGACAGAGCACATCGTCAGCTCATGGGCTATCAGTTGATGGTGGTTGCAGAATTTTCCGATGTGCCGTTTAGGCTGTGCACGTTTCCGAAAAAAGCGGACACACACACACACACACACACATTTTAGCTCAATAGTATATTAGATTCACTCATTTGTTAAGAAGTGATCCAGTACGAAAAGTTACCTCCCACGTATTTTTATTTTCTTCTTACTTGGTTTTTTAAATCCGTCAAAAAGGAACACGACGATCATCATTTTCAACTTCAAAGTTTTCAATCCCATCAAAATATTTTGAATAAATTCTCTAATATTAAAGAGAATGAAGAAAGTATTTTAAAATAAACTATAAGTAAGGCGGATCTTTTAAACATAGTCTTTTCAACAATCACCACCCCAATGTTGATCTTTTCAACTATATCCCCCAAAGTTTAAACTCTGCAAGTTAACCAAAATAAGATAAGAAAATAATAACAACAAATTTATTATTTATTGCAAACGTATAATAAATAGAGGACCATTATTTACATAGGATAAAATTTGAATGCCTGGTTAGGTCAATTGTACGCCTTGACAATTGGTTAGGTTTAGTCGTGATATTTTCGTTAAAACTAACGAAAATATCATGACTAAATCTAACCAATCGTCAAGGGCGTATAGTTGACCTAACCGGGCATTCAAATTTTATCCTATGTCAATAATGGTTCTCTATAAACCGGAAATATGATAGAATATAATAGAATTTTCAAGGTATATATCTTATATTCATCTTAAAAATTCTTTTATGAAAATAAGATAAGTAAAACCTGTTAAATTGTCTCCCCCCTAATATTGACCTTTTAAACTATGTCTCCCCCTCTATGAAGCTGGGAGGGAAATAGTTTAAATGATCCAGGGAGGCAAAGACCAAACGTTCAACTATAATAAATTTATTTACAATTGGTATGAAACAAACAAACGGGTCACGTTCTACTTGAAACAGAGGAGGTAACAAAACTCTCACCAACAATGGGTATACACCTCATTTCAAAGGAAATCCCAGTTCATTCTCCCACAACGATTTTTATGCGAGATTTTTTTCGAAGGACTCTGTCCATGTGAAATGTCTAAGGATGATGTAAAGTCCCTTGTCATATATATATATATATATATATATATATATATATATATATACAGGGTGTCCCGTAAGTCTGGACCCATAGGGCAAAATTAATAAAAATTACAAAATAGTCCCAGTTTCGCTGGACATGCGTCGAAGTGACTTCTTGGGACTGACAGCGAAGCTAGCCAACCATGGTACTGGTTTCGTCTCCGTAACAGTCCTTGAAGGTCCTCTGCGAGGCTTGTCAGCTACGGATCCAGTTTCCTTAAATTTGGCTATCAATTGCCAACACATCTGTGTGTGATTGGTGCGCGGTTGGATGCATATTGTTGAATTCTTCGGCCACTTCCGGTGACTGCGGGTCCCGACCAGCAAAATAACTTGAACTCTCTCCTCTCTAGTCAGTGACATGGTTTACCTGCAACATAATAAAAAATATATTATAAATCCCTATGGGTCCAGACTTACGGGACACCCTGTATATATATATATATATATATAAAAGAGGAAGTTTGTTGTCTGTTTGTCTGTTCTCTATTGAAATGAATATGGCTGCACCAAATAGTGTTTAAGGTAGTGAATCAGATATAACTTTTCACGGGGAATCTAATGGTGTGCACAGTAGGTAGGTACAGTAGGTAGGTAGGTAGGTACAGTAGGTAGGTAGGTACAGTAGGTAGGTACAGTAGGTAGGTACAGTCGGTAGGTACAGTAGGTAGGTAGGTACAGTAGGTAGGTGCAGTAGGTAGGTAGACTAGACAGTTTTATTTAGTAAATGGGTAGGTACAGTAGGTAGGTAGGTACAGTAGGTAGGTAGGTACAGTAGGTAGGTGCAGTGGGTAGGTAGACTAGACAGTTTTATTTAGTAAATGGGTAGGTACAGTAGGTAGGTAGGTACAGTAGGTAGGTAGGTACAGTAGGTAGGTAGGTAGGTACAGTAGGTAGGTACAGTAGGTAGGTGCAGTAGTAGGTAGACTAGACAGTTTTATTTAGTAAATGGGTAGGTACAGTAGGTAGGTAGGTACAGTAGGTAGGTAGGTAGGTAGGTACAGTAGGTAGGTAGACTAGACAGTTTTATTTAGTAAATGGGTAGGTACAGTAGGTAGGTAGGTACAGTAGGTAGGTAGGTAGGTAGGTACAGTAGGTAGGTAGACTAGACAGTTTTATTTAGTAAATGATACATTAAAATCTTGTTTAGTTTTGAATGACGGCATAAAGTCACGGGATTTAAGTACTGCTCTAATGTAACTATCTTTTGAATCCTTTCCATACACTGCCCCAGACGCTTCAGTTACCACCCTAACACAGCGTTCTACACCTTGGGAGTGACATGGTATCCGGACAACAAGGGGCTCTTCAGTGATCTTATCGAGTTGTTCGACAGAGAACTGCTTCGTGAGTGGTGGTTCCATTGTGCACTCCCTCCACTGGTGGAAGTAAATCTTTCAAATTCTGAGCACTTTGTTTGATCTTTGGTGGCCGAAATTCTCTGACTTGCTGTTGAGCAGGTTTGGGAGATCGTCGAATGGTCTCTATATAAAAAAAGAGGAAGTTTGTTTGTTTGTCTGTTTGTTTGTTCTCTATTGAAATGAATATGGCTGCACCAAATAGTGTTTAAGGTAGTGAATCAGATATAACTTTTCACGGGGAATCTAATGGTGTGCATAAAAGTTTCAAAATTTTCGAGAACTTTTTAAAATATAAGGTTAAGGAATAAGTTTTTGCATTTTGACACAAAAAAAGCTTAAAATCATTATTTTCGAGAACTTTTTAAAATATAAGTTTAAGGAATAAGTTTTTGCATTTTGACATTTGAGTGTGACTTTTGCTATGGGTGACAATGGCCCAAAAAAGTTGGAACACCTCGCAATCTTTATGTTTTGACACCCAATGGAAAAACACGTAACATTGTTTACACTGAAGTGCTACAAAATGTCTGATGTTTTCAAGGAATAAAAACAATTACCAAAACTTTGTGTTTATGTGTTCATTTAGTTTTGTTCATCTTTTTACCTTATTTTGACACCCTTACATCCCGGGCAACGCCGGGTATCTCTGCTAGTATATATATATATATATGAAAATTATTTCACAAAAGTAACACGTGAAAAATATTTGATGATGATAAAACCACGAAGGAAAGGAAACAGAATGGTGCTCAAGCGCTTTCGTCTAATGACATCCTCAGGAACACTGAAGTACATAAAGAGTTACAGCCTATATATTGGTTACAAAATATATATATACAGGAAGGTCCCGGTTATCGCGGTTAATTGGTGCAAGCAGAATACCGCGATAAGTGAAAACCGCATTAAGCGGGATTGATATAACATGTAAAAATTGCTAATGTTGCCAACGCAAGCAGAATACCGCGATATAGTTGCGTAGCCGCATTCACCGGGAACAATATAACATGTAAAACTGGTTGATATTGCCAAGTTAAAAAAAAATATATTTAGACTGTCGACTTTGACTTGTTTTTATTACTATGTACAGTACAGTACATTACATTATACAAAGGTAAGGTAGTAAATAAATTGATTCATTTGTTTTAAAGTTTATTGAAAAGCACATGCATGTGTACAAAAAATGAATGATTATTTTTATTTCTTTGTAAAATAACGTAAAAGTGAGGTTTTGTCATTGTAACACAACGTATCTCGACAGACTTTCATAGCACGTTCCATATCAGGATCTCCATTCATTAATTTCTGTTTCGCATTTACAGTATCGCGAAGGAGACTCGCTTTTGTTTTGCAAATAAAATACTTTTTCCCGCGATAAGTGAAATTATACCGCATATAACGGGATTATGGTCACAAATTATAAACCGCGTAACATCGAATACCGTGTTAACCGAAACCGTGTTAACCGGGACCTTCCTGTAGTCTATATATATATATATACAAAAAAAAAATTAAAGGTGTGTGGGAGGAGCATACAAATTTGTAAGGAAAAACTACCGATTTTAGCACTTTGCCCGAATCCAACACAAGATCAAATGAATTGTTTCCAACCAATGTTATAGTTAATTAAAAAAATAATAAATTGAAAATAAAAATAAAACTTGTAAGAGGAGCATACAAATTTATACTGGAAATCTGCCCAGGTTTTAGCACTCTGCCCTTCTTGTCTAAGTCCGATATATATAAAAATAAATTGAAAAATAAAAGTTATTAGAGAAGCATACAAGTTTACCAAAGGTTTAGCACTCTACCCTTCTTGCCTAAATCCGTTCTGAACGAATTCAAAACAACGGGATCGAGTTGAAAAAGACCTTTGCTTATGTTGAAGTTATTTGTAAGTTGGATAATGGCAGACTCAAGACTATTTCTATTAACAATGTTGCTAGAGTGAAACAAAACTGAAGCATTATTCCAATCAATACAGTGGGATACTCTGACAAATGGACAAAAAGGGCACTGGACGACTGTCCCGTTCTAACGGAATATTGATGCTGTTTTACACGTGTGTGAAAATCCTTTCCCGTCTGACCTATATATATTTTGTAACCTATATATAGGCTGTAACTCTTTATGTACTTCAGTGTTCCTGAAGATGTCATTAGACGAAAGCGCTTGAGCACCATTCTGTGTTTTCTTTCCTTCGTGGTTTTATTCATCATATATATATATATATACCTTATGAACCTTATGTTGTTTCGTGCGTTGGTCTCTCTTCACACGGAGGTCAAGCTGGTGGCCCCGCCTCTCTCTCTCTCTCTATATATATATATATATATATATATATATATGATGTAAACCCACAAGAAAAAAAAATATTCCAAGACCTTTCGTGTATTCAGAAGTACACCTCGTCAGAGAATAACGAGGTGTACAGTACTTCTGGGATCTTTTCGGTTTTAGGTCCGGCATTAGATTTTTTTCATATTTTTGGTATAGACGTAGATTTTTACGCTGATTCCATTTCCGCAATCCGTTTCTTGGAGAAATAAACAAGAAAAAAGTTATGTGCAAGTTTATTACGTTTACAGGTTTCCAGAACACAGAACAGAACACAAACCAAAGTTTGCTACTTGCCAAACTGCGCAATATCGTTCAGCATTTGACGCACTAGATCTTTGCCTGCGTGTCGGCGACGCCAGAGAAACTCGCAGAGATACGAGTCGATCATGGAGCGGTGCGTACCACACCGGCGCTTGTTACCGCGTTTGAGTTGGTTCCACGTCGACTCTATCCGTTGCGTGTGTGCTCGTTGAAGGTCCACGAAGTTTTCGCTGTGGTTCACTGTTTTGTGACTGAAGCTGTACCCTTCGAGCTGTTCGAGCTTTGATGCATGCCTCCAGCGTTTGACGCGAACGATTCGGAACAGCGTACATAAATACTTCATAAGTTAGGTTAGGGTAGGTTAGGTTAGGTTAAGTATAGGTGGATATTTGAATAAAAGTTTTGGGCCATAACTTTTTTCGTGTTTATTTCTCAAAGAAACGGATTTCAGAAATGGAATCAGCGTAAAAATCTACGTCTATACCAAAAACATGGAAAAAATCCAATGCCGGACCTAAAACCGAAAAGACTTCTTCTTAATAGACGAAAGGCCTTGGAATCATTTTTCTTTTTCCTTGTGGATTTACATCATTCATTCATTTCACGTGTTTAATTGTGAAAGTCATCCCATATATATATATATATATATATATAATATATATATATATATATGTGTGTGTGTGTGTGTGTGTGCATTTCGCATGCTCTTACAAAATCAGGGATACCTTTTCTAATTAACTCATAAATGTTTGTAGGATTAGGCCCTATATACTATATACCAGTAATTCAGTTTATCAAATTATCTATTGTTTAATTTTTCTAAAAAAATAAAATTAATTCACTCTATACAGGGTGTCCCATAAGTCCGGTCTCATAGGAAAATTTATTTTAAATTAAATTTATGGAAGTAATGCATTAGAACTAAAACAAATGTTCAAATTGATGTCTCGTTTTGGGACCTTTTTTTTTTTGTTGCAGGTAGAATAACACGAAATGGCTAATATGAAAGTGAGTTACACTCCTTAGTGTAACTCAATTTGCTTATATTTGTACAAAAAATGGTTAGAGAATAACCGGATTGCTCTCAAAATGCAAATTTAAATTATTTCTTTCAATACAAGTATATACACAAGTCATGAGTATTTGAAGAGAGAGAGAGAGAGAGAGAGAGAGAGAGATTCTCGTTATAAATGCATGTGTGGTTGTGAGAGAGAAACGTGTTTATGACGAGGCATGAGTGTGATTCAGTTCATGCGATTGACAACTCATTTCTAACGGCAAACGCTTCCGAGCATCGATTTTAGTTCTTTGTTGAGGAATTTCACCACTTCAGGAAACCAAATCAGAAAACTATTTCCGATTCATTTAATAAAACAAATAATAAACTGTAAACTGAGTCTCTCTTCTTGTACACATGACATTAATGAGCTATCCATCAAGATAGCATGGCAGTGACGTCATCTGTTAGCGTATAATAGGAAGCAGGGCATCATATTTTTTCCATTTTTAACATAATCCAAAATTGTTTAGGCTGTTCACACTCTCAACAGTCTTCTGTACTTGTTTTCTTGGTTCTTTTGTCTTAATTAAGCAATTTTATTTTATGATGTTATTGTCCTCATGACCGAGTATTCTGGATCTCTTCGTACCGAGAAAGAGTTCCACCGTAATGATGCTCTTTCTTAGAATTCGAGTCAAAACGCCTTATAAATTCATCCCTCACCTAAAATAATTTCTCTTCGGCTGACATTTGTGTTCACTTGAAATTTCGTTTTTACGAATTTAACGAGGCTCCGGAGTGTGACGTCATCCTCATATATATAAGGTCGAATGCAGAAACCGGAAATATCAAGTACATTATTTAATCTTAAATTCTCTCATCTTAAATGAATCCACATTACTTTTTTACAGTTTGTTGATAAAGAATAAGACCTTTCATTTTCTATAAAAAAAATTATAAGAACTGATGACGTTGAGGGTTGAGAAATATGTGGCCTATTCATAATGTTTATTTTTTTAAAGTTTTTTATAAATTTTAGAAAGGAACAATTTCTTAGCTTAAACCGCTAAGATGGCGGTTTTCTTTATCGCATTGGTTATGAAATTATATATGTTGCAGTGTTTACTCTATATGGTTTTTCTATACTGAATAAAAGCAATCAAATCTAGTTCTCCGAAGATTAAGCTCAACATTTTTCTTTAGTGGAGTACCTTTTACGATTTTTTGTTAAACAATCATATTTTTTGAATATTTCTGTTTGTTAAATGTCAACAAATAAACAATTACTAATTGGTGACGTAAAACTATGAAAACAGCTAAATAGGCGTATTGAATGGTCTGGTCTAAGCCTATACTTCTAAAGTTAGGCCTAAGCCTAGGGGTGCATAGTCAGAGGTAAGGCTAGCTAGGCCAATAGGAAAATACATGCAATTTAAATTTATGAGTCATGGTGTTGTCTAATCTGAGGAAATGATATTTTTTCAGACTTAAGCATCAAATTTTTAAAAATAGGCCTATGGAGTATGGACCCAGATGGCAGACATCCACCGAGCTGATGTTGCTATTTGGTATATCACAAATACCTACGCACGCCCACCGGATGCTTACTATATGGGCTGGTTTTTAGATCTGAAGGTTATATACAGGGTATCCACAAATGAATTGTATAAATTACATTTCAAATAAGCTAAGTTTGTGGGATTGTGTAAATCGTATATATACATACATATACACAGGGGTGTGCTGGAACCGGTTCGCCCGAACCAGTCGTTAAATTTTGATTGGATCACCGAACCGTTTGTTTGTTTTTAACAAATATTTAAGTCAGTAGAAATTTATCTTGAAATTTGCAATTTGTCAGTCAGTCTTGATGAATTTTACGAATGCTCTTGACGCCCGGGATTTGTCTCGTTCACAATTGTGTTTTTGTGAATTATCCACTAGGCAACAAATTTCAACTTTTTTTTTGTTACAGACACGTGAACTACTGATTCCTACTAAAGCGCTGATGCTGATTTCAGATCTGATATCAAAATTTCTCTATCACGTCCAGATTTTGTGTAACCGAAAACCCCTATTTTTCATTTTTTTTTCTCACCCGCTTCTATTACGAAAGCCGTCTAAGCTACTTTTCCGTGCCACGTTTTATGTTAAGCATACTTAAATAATTAGTGAACAGGGATGTCTTTCCTCCTTTATTCTGGCTTAAGACAGACAGCGGAATTCCGCTGGCGGAGTTACCACCCCTGCGCCCAACCATCCACCCAAAGCGCGTTAGTATTTTGTTGTTACTACTGAAAGGCAAATTCCTGTTCTTAAGTGAAACTTTGGTGTGTCCTCTTCCTTTGTCGCTTGTAGGATGACGAGCTCTCCTTCTGCAGGAACCAACAATAATAATCTCCCATCATATTTGGGTTGAAATTACCTTGGTATCTGTTTTCCATAACTGAGATCTGTTGGTGGAAGCGCTCACCATGCTCGTCACTTACAGCCCCAAGGTTGGCCGGGAAGAAGTCAAGATGAGAATGTAAAAAATGAATTTTCAAAGACATTCTGCATCCCATTATTTCATAAGATTTAAGCATGTTTTCTACGAGTTTACGGTGGTTTTCAGCTTTGTGGTTTCCAAGAAAATTTTTGACAACTTCAACGAAAGATGTCCATGCTCCTAGTTCATTCTCATTTAGGTTAGATGGAAACGATGAGTCGTGGATGACACTGCGGATCTGTGGTCCAGTGAAAACTCCAGCTTCTAGCTTAGCATCTGTCAATATTCCTTTGAATTTATCCTTTAAATATTGGAAACCACTACCTTTATGATCCATACCCTTCACGAAATTTTTCATAAGGCCAAGTTTAATGTGAAGTGGTGGAAGATGTACTTTCTGAGGGTCAATAAGTGCTGGGTGTTTCACATTGTATTTACCAACAACATGTTCAGTTCTAGATGGCCAATCATGTTTTTTGTAGTGGTTCTTGTCATCTCTGCTGTTCCATAGACACAAAAAGCACATATGCTTTGTGTAGCCCAACTGTAACCCAAGAAGTAATGATACAACTTTAAGGTCGCCACAAATATTCCATGTGTGGTCCTTATATTTGATGAGTCTTAGCAGCAGTTTCATCGATTCATAAGTCTCATTAAGGCCAGTGGCATGTGCTACAGGTATTGAAGGTTTTTCATTGCCGTTGTGCAGTAATACAGCTTTAAGGCTAGCTTTACTAGAGTCAATGAACAGTCTCCATTCTTTTGGATCATAGCGACAGCCAATCCCTTGCATCAGACCACTGATATCGTGGCAGAAACAAACGTTTTCTTCCTGTAAGTAAAATGATGAAAACTGCAAATGGCGATGGCGGAAATGGGAAACTTTGGTGTTTGGTTGGAGAAGATTAAATTCTTGAAGTCTTGAACCAAGCAACTCTGCCTTTTCTTTTGGTAATTCCAAATCGCGCACTAAGTCATTTAACTCCGCTTGACTTAACAAATGTGGGGAAATATTTGCATCTGGAACATATATGTCATCTTTCCCTGTTTCTATATCACTAGCAGAATCTTCAGATGAACTGCTGTCTGTTATCGTTGCTGGTGGAACTGGTGGTGGATTTGTTTCATCATGTGGTACTGGTTTCATTGCTGATTCGCAGTTTGGGTACGTGATCTTTGATTTGTTTTTCTTTGTGAAACCAGCAATCTTTGTCAAACAAAAATAACAATCATTGAAGTGATTTTTCGGCTCACGCCAAACCATGGGGACTGAGAACGGCATAGCTTTTCTTTTACCATTCATCCAAGCTATTAACATTGCATTGCACTGTGCACAGCAAATATGTGGTGCCCAGTCCCTCTGTTGGTCTCCTAACTTACAGTCAAAATAACACTTGTAGGCAAGTTTAATCTTTGTTGTTATGTTTCTTTACGTTGTGGTTTAGGTGTATATTGTCCACAGACAAAGCAGAAGTTGTCTGGGTGATTTACACAAGCACGTCTATTTGATGCCATTTTGAATTACCATACAATATCTGAAAAAACGTAGAAAGTAATTATTACGATGTGCAAAATAAAAAGAAATACAAACCGTAGTACAAAACAAATGCTATAAAAACACACAAGTCACCACAACCTGTCACTTGCTCATCAGCAGAGAGATTCAACAACCGTTCTGCTTGACTGTCACGTAGCGACTGACCGTTGGGCCGTTGCCCGTTACTATGCTCTTGACTCAGTGTTGCCAACTCGGGATAAATTTTATTTATCAAAATTGTTCGAATTTGTATATAGTTGGCAAAAAAAATTGCTTTAACCTTGAAAAGCAAGTTTCATATTACTGGCATTAAGCCGATTAAAACCAAAATCTGGACGTGGTAGAAAATTTTACTAAAAGTGATTTGCATTTTACACAAAATCTAGACGTGATAGAAAAAATCTAATTATAGATTTGAAATCAGCATACCGAAATTAGCTAGGAGCACCTATTTGGTCTTCTGTAACAAAATCTTTGTTGCCTAGTGTTATAGCTTTAGTTTACAACAAGCGGTAGCTCGCTATCGCTCGCAACCGTTGTACAACTTGGCCCTCCAAGCGGATAGCACCGTGATCCAGCTACAAAATTTTAAAAAACGCCATTACCCCCCCCCCCCCCCTCCCCAGGGCGGGTAGCACTGTGACATATACTGGTACCCACCCTCCGGGCGGGGGTAGCAGTAAGCAGTATATATCACAGTATGTGTGGAGCTCAAGATTTTCACGGCTGCGTTCTTTTCTGTAGTTTTATCGCGGTGCTGGGGCCTTCGGACCCACTAATTGTGACCTAGGGCCGGGAAACTTCACAGAGCACATCGGAAGCTCATGGGCTATCAGTTGGTGGTGGTTGCAGAATTTTCCGATGTGCCGTTTAGGCTGTGCACGGTTCCGAAGAAAGCGGACACACACACACACACACACTTTAGCTCAATAGTATATAGGATTAGTGAGTATAAAGAATGTTAAATAATTTCTGCCAAAATGTTACAAAATGCTGTTTGGAAAAGCTAAAATGCGTTGGCTTCCTTCCGCCCCAGACCCCGCTGGGGGAGCTACCGCTCACCCCAGACCCCCAGCTTAATGACTCGCGCCATTGGCGCTCGCCAATTTACACCCCAATTTGTATCAGAACCGGTTGTTAAGAAATTGGCAGCACACCCCTGTGTGTGTATATATATATATATATATTTTTTTTTAAGTTCAGGAAGAACCGATTCGTCTCTATTTAAAAGGGCATATCTCGGCAGAAAAACAAAGAAAAAGTGAGAGGAAAGACAGAGGAAAAAGAAAGGGTGGAGGGGACAGTCGAAGTGGAAAAAGACCAAGGATTGCAGGGTCGAGCCCCATCATTCTTGGGTGCTAGGGCCGGGAGGGCGCACGTGAAACCTCCAGGAACAAGCACGTACAAACGAGCACAAAGAGTACTCAAGAGCACGAGCTTAGAACCCCCTTGCGGGGATATATATATATATATATATATACACACGAGGATTTTAATTTAAAAAGTCTGGCACTTACGTTCGCCATATGATACTAGTACAATAATACAGTGTAGTATAATTGGTGTAGAGTATCTCTCTACACCAACGTACTAATTAAAGAAGCCATCAACATCTGCATCAACAATTTATTTTCTAACAATCAGAACAGTTTTTAATTTAACGAAACAAGAATTCACCAAATTACTAACCTTTGCTGCTTCAGACATATTTCTTTTTCAATAAACAACTTCACCAACAGACCGATTCACTAACTATTGGATGACCCCTAAGTGCCACACTCGCCAACATCTTTCTCTGCCATGAAAAAAACTGGCTACTCCACTGCCCCCCCTTACAAACCATACCTATCTGAGGGATACTTGATAATACTCTCTCCTCTTTCACAATGCCAACCATGCCCCCCACCCCTTTTCTTTAATTATCTCAATTCCCAACATCAAAACACAAAGGTGGGCACCCGGGCCTAAAAAAGGACCGACGGTCCCGGTCCTTGCCTCAAACTGGACCGACGGTCCCGGTCCTTTCTGAAGATAGGACCTAGGAACGACTCGGTCCTCGGTCCTTATATATAAGTGAAAAATTTGATTAAAATTAAAAATTGCCGGGATTGCCGGGTTCAGTTCTTCCGCTAGGAGCTCCAGTTGCTTGACCTGAAGTTGAAGCACTAACATCAGTAGATTCTTCGTCTCCTCCAGGTGTTGAAACAAGTTTCAGTTCAGTCTCAGTATCTTTCTGAGTCTTCTGGAGGAAACGATCCATCTTCTTTAGAACTTCAAATAATCACTAAACACACTAAAATCACTAAAAAAGACCGTCCGGAATTGCTTAAAAATGGACCGTCGCTCCTCATTTCTGTCCTCACTGAGAAAAGGACCGACTTTCCCGCTCACGGTCCTTAAAAAGGACCGAGTTCCTGGAGTTCAGTCCTTTTGGAACTCGGTCCTGCCCACCTTTGTCAAAACATCAAGTTCACTGAAGACGAATCCAATAACAATCTACCCTTTTCAGATATAATAACAACAAAACAAAACGATAAATTCATCACCTCCATATATCGAGAACCAATATTACTCGTACACAGGCCTAGGTACCAATTACCTGAGCCACATCCCTTCACTATATAAAATTAATAGCACCAAAATTTTAATCTACAGTGCTTATCAACTCCGTTTCTCTTACCTATCTTTCCACAATGAAATAAATTCATTCATAATTTCAACGTCACTAACTCTTTTCCAAAACATTTATTACAATCTGTAGTCAGAAATTTTCTTAATATTTATCAAGTCCCCTTAAAGTCCCCACCGTCTTAAAAGACATGCAGTACTTTTAATTTCCTTTTTACGATTACATTAGTTACAAAATACAGTCAGAACTTCGCCACCAACTCACCCCTCTCTACCCTGAAATCAACTTTCAATTTGTATTCATAAATAACGGCATTAAATCATGTTGCAATTATAAACCCTCAACCCCTTGTCTCGTCCACTGTCTACTCTTCCAACTGTATTCACTGCAAAGTTAATTATACTGGCAGCACTATTCGCCAATTTCAAACACGAGTTGACGAACATCGCGGTAATTTTAGCATAACATCATGACCTCTAAATAAACTATTCAAATCAGCTATAAGAGATCATTGCCATCTCAAAACTACCCCCTGCTCCCCACCAACTTCAAAATTATTAACCGAGTACACCAACCAACCGACCTCCGTATCCTCGAATCCCTACATATTCTCAATATAAATCCCAACCTTCAACAACCATAGTTCTGCCTTCAACTTAAGCATAGCCAGATAAACTCTCCCACCTCACCCGATACCCGCAATCACTCATCTTAATTCTTGAACAATTCCGATATGAATATCCCAACATTCACCCAATTAACAACTCTTCTACAATTTGTTAATTATACGTTTCTATAAAACTCTGTTAAGTTAACTTGTACATTCATTTGTTACAATTTTTGTCAACTCTTTTCAACCTTTGCATATTTCAACTGCTATTTTATCCTTTTTATATTTTTACGCTTAATCATATAATATATTAACATTAGTGCCCATTGGTAGAATTTCCTACCGAATACAAAAAAAAAGTGATGCAATAATGACAAACAATTTTGTCGGTAGGAAATTCTACCAATGGGTATTAGTGAGTTAATATATTATATGATTATTTCAATATATTTTCGTATACATTTTTGGGATCACCTGAAGATCAGGGTCCCCAGCCTTCTTTAGTTGGCCTTATAAGGCTAACTAACGAAAATATCACGACCTGACCTAACCTAACCAATCGTTAGGTCAACTGTACGCCCTTGACGATTGGTTAGGTTAGGTCGTGATATTTTCGTTAGTTAGCCTTATAAAGCTAACTAAAGGGCTGGGGGCCCTGATCTTCAGGTGATCCCATTTTTGTTAATTATATTTAATTATTTTTCTCATGTTTTCATTTTTAACTTTTTAGCAATGATGATAGAAATTAAATTTTTCCAAAACGTTTGTCGATAAAGTTCAATATGTATCCTCTCATCCTCCTTTAGCTTCTCCAAGGACAAACCTTTCAATCAAGTTATATATTTATATTAAATGGTAATAATGTTATCAGTGTGGAATAGGTTGATCAGTTCCCGCAGACGTTCATGCCTAATCTATACGTTGTTGTTGTTGTTGTTGATGTTCACTGAATGATTTATTCCTCGTGCTAACAACCAGGGGGATTATATGGCAGAAGGAACCTACAGTTTAAAGTGGAATCCGGACCACAGTTGCTACATTATCCGAACGCGGAAGATGCGTTTTGCTCTAATGTAAACTTTGTAGCCATTTCCAATGAATGGGGTTCGTTCATTAATCACTCACACAATCCCTGAAAAAATATTATTATTAAAAAACAAGCAAATAAACACACATACTTACATAAACAAAAAAAAAACCCACAAACTAAGTGGTAAGCAATGACATATTAGCACCATATAAGTGGTTGCACTTTTTTGAAACACCCTGTATATTCATAGGCAAAGTAGTTTCAACTCCAAACCAAAATACAAACAACTTTAAGTCATCTTTCGCTTTTTACGGACCTACGCCCATTTCGCCCACAACACTAAACAATCGACGCTCTAAAAACTAACTTATCCTAACCTAACCTAGCTTAAAGTGACCCACAATAACTTGTTGATTAATTATCTGACGACTGTTGATCAGATGTCGTTAGTTTGCTTTCTACTCCAAACCAAACCATCGCGGTTCTTTTTCTCATTTACACTTTCTGGAGAAAAATTCGCATAAAACCTAAAATTTGTTAAAAAAAAAAAAAAAAATTACTAATTGGTAACACTGTTTTCCCTTTGGAAATTTTAAGTTTTTAGGCCAACTTTTTTCTGTAAGTGTACAAACCTAAAAATATTTAATGTATCTTGTGTACAAATTTCATAGTTAAGTTCTGTATTATTGTATCGCCATGGAGAAGATCGCGTACCAACATCGGTACGGTACCACGGGGTAGAAGGGCTATTCTAAAGAAAGGCTACATGCCAAGGTAGCTTAATGGTAGAGCGTCAGGCTGTTTATATGAAGATTCTGGGTTTGACTCTCGTGTCGGACTCGAGATTTCGGCAATTGATGCGCCTCTCTGGATCTTCCTTGGCGGGCTTGGCGGGGTAGTAGTTAGTGATCCCTTCGTCACGTGACCTCGTAGATATTACGAAGGCAATTAAATAACCCCAAAACATAAGTTTTATCTAAACGATAACTTTCCTTTAGGAACGTTATCGTGAGTTATCAGTGAGGATGGCCAGAAACTGGCACAGCGCTTAGGCCAAAGCTATCTCCAAGATTATTATTATTATTTTTATTATTATTATCAACACCACCCGATCGGGAAACGAACCCACAATCTCAGTGTCTTCGCTTCGCTTATAGAGAAACGGTTACGCACTGGCGCCCCGCGAAGGTATTTTATCCGGCCAGGTAAGTCATTCTTTAAAGTTGCATTTCTGTTCAGACGAGGATCTCCACATCAGTTATTACAATTTTCATGCTAAAATTACGGGACACGATTTCCTACTTTTTCTAATAATTAGTTTACTAGTGAATAGTGACTCTAAAAAGAGGGGAAAAGGCACCAATACTAGAACAAATACGAGTAAGCTTCATCAGAATCTGATTTAGATGTATTAAAAGTATCGCAATAACAATCAGGCGATCTATTGGTGATCAACAGACAATAGATATTCTAAACGTACTTTACGGTCATATAATAGTTTCGGCTCTCATACTACAATACAATCTTGGTAAGAAATTGGCCCGCGAGCATAAAAAGAAGTTGGTCATCCCTCAATCCTCATATAGAGTATTTTAATGTTTTTCTATATACACTTTTCTACAACTCCTAAAATAGGTTAAAAATTAACCAGATTTAATAACAGGAACTTCCCCGAGTGGACCGAAAGGTCTTTGAGGGTTCCTCTTGTCCTTGTAACTTCTGGTATCTCTCTCTCTCAAACCATATATATATATATACACACCTTACCTTATGAACCTTATGTTGTTTCGTGCGATGGTCTCTCTTCATATATATGTATCAGTTCAACAGAAAAATAAAATCTTGAAATAACAAATGGGAAAAAGGAATGGATTATTAATCTTTTTCGTAATTAGATTTTACCTGTGACCCAAAGTTCATAAATACCTGATTTGTACAGGTAAAAATTTGTTTTGGAAATGGGTTGAACAGGTGTAAAGGTCAGGTTAATTAGAATTAAAAAGGTAATCTGAAAAAATGTTTTCTTTGTTAATTTAGAGCTATATATATATATATATATACTAACTCAGTTGCGGGCGATGACCACTAGGCAACATCCGCGATTCGAGTCAGAGCATATATATATATAATATATATATAATGCAACCCACAAGGAAAAAAGTATTACAAGGTCTTTCGTGTATTTAGCAGTAGGCCCACACCTTCCTTGTGGGTTTGCATCATTCATTCATTTCATGTGTTTAATTGTGAAATTCATCCCATATATATATATATATATAGAGAGAGAGAGAGAGAGACTATATATATATATATATATATATATATATATATATATAGAGAGAGAGAGAGAGAAGAGAGAGAGAGAGACTATATATATATATATATATATTGTATGTGTGTGATGCTGTACCAAAACCGTGCAGATTTGCTGCATGCTGTAAAATAAAAATCGTCCCTTATCTGAGAAATGAAGAAAATGGCAAAATATTCACGCGAAATTCGTTTTTCTTTATTTATCCAATTTTTATTTATTTATTTATTTATTTATTATGTTGAAACGTGTGATTTATTGTTACTTTTCACCATTTCATTAAAAGTTTGTTGAAAAAAAAATGCTCGAAATGGAATATTTTGAATTAAATGATCGATGAGTCCTTATAAGCTTTGAGGAAATGTAAATCGCGGTCAAAGGTCATTCGAGGTCTGGGGGAGGTCACTTAATCTAACATGAATCTAGTAGAGGTCATTAAGATGTGGAAAAAAAGAAAAAAGAAAATATTCTGAAAGGAAAAGGGACAAGCTGCTATTTCTCAGAACAGAATATTATGAGATTTATCAAAATTTGGAACCTCTCGTGACCACGTGGTTTCTTCGCACCATGTTTTCATTCTCGTCTTACAATTTTTCCATAAACTTGAACCACCCCTTCCCAGGCCCCATTGGTTGGGGAACCTATCCCTATCCCAGAATTCGATTAACGAAATTATACAAATCTCAAAAGCGAGAAACCAAAATGGTCATTGGAGGGAAACTTTATACGTATAAATAAATACTTGAAGTTAAACACGTGACTTAACTTTTAACATTATGGTACTGATTAAAATAAACTTCGCCTCGACTTTTGTTTTGTTTTTCCCAAACAAACCGTCTATTCACAAATACGGGCTCCAGACGCTTAATTGGATACGAAAACAAAGGAAGCACGAATCAAAGACGCCCAAATGGTTTGCATGTTGATCCTGAACAAGCCGTGCATCGGCGCATGGATCAACACGTGGCCATATGATTTAGATGTTTAAAAACAGTTGAAAATTTAATTATATATATATATATATATATATATATATATATATATAGAGAGAGAGAGAGAGAGAGAGAGAGAGAGAGAGAGAGAGTTACAAGGACAAGAGGAAGCCTCAAAGACCTTTCGGTCCACTCTGGGAGGTTCCTGTTATTAAAAGTTTATTTTTCTTTCAACTATCCTAGCAGTAGTAGAAAACTGGATAGAAAAGTAGAAGGCTCTCTCCCCACCCTCCGCTCCCTCCCTGCCAGAGGCAGGTACGGAAAAGGTTTGAAGAAAATACCTTGACCCTGGAAAAGTAGCCAAGGAAATTTTACAGGAGAGAGAGAGAGAGTTAAGGCATATTGGAAAGTACAAAGTGAGCTTATTAAATTTTACAAATTACAACTTCCCTCTATATATATATATATATATATATATATATATATATATATATATATACTAAGACCCTTTACAGGCGTAGGCCTATGCAGTTTCGAATTCTAATCAAAAGTTTGGTAAATGAGGTAATTCTTAGCATATATAATCCCGTATAGAAATGTAAATAATAAATTTACATTTTAACGTCCGACCCTGTGAGGATTAATAACAGTTATGATTTACAGCTGCCATTCCTTCTTCCAAACAGAATTTTTCATCGTAAAAATAGCCAAGGATGGAGAAAACAAGAAATAGACGTAAAGAGGATGCTTGATTAGGCCTACGAAAAATTTTCTCACGTTTCAAGTTAAGAGTTCACTTTTCCTTCGTAATATGTCAAGCTTCCATCAATAATTGGATCATATTTCAGATATTTCTTCTCTTTTAAAAATAACAACAATAATAGTAATAATGAATAATAAGGGGGGGGGATAAAAGAACTAAATAATATTTACCCTCCCTCCCCCAAACTGTTCAGCCTCGACATCCTCTTTTGGAATTTCGTTATACTCGCATCTCGAACTGAAACATCTTTATAAAGTTTAAAGTACTTAAATCTTCTGTCAGAATTTTTGAGTCACACGGTATTTCCTATCAAAATCTCAGGAGTAGGCTTTTATTATTCCAGCTATGGCTTCTGCGCTATTAGGGACCAGCGTCCCTTGTCTACATAGTACCTACGCAAGGCTAGCCTAAGAACGGAACGCAGTGAAATAAGCGGCAGGACGAGAATGTAAACAAAAGAACAAAAGCGAATCGGCTTCCGTCATTGTTTGTGATTTTGCCCCTCGCCGGTCCACTAGAATGAGCTTAATTCCTTAGACAATTCGTCCATTGATCGTAATTCCTTGTTCAATTATTTCACTCTTGAAAAGACGGCGAAAATACGGTCTAAGAATGTCATCGGTAGCTTCACATGTCATCAGATTTTGGATATCATTTTCGGATGGATGATGGAAGAGCCTAAAGCCGCGGAAAGAACAAGAATAGCGGAAAATGAAGATTGTTGACAGGCTAAAAAAAGTAGAAAATTGATTTATTATGACATTATATCCGTTTCATTTTATATTGTGTTTTTACGCAAAATCATTTCTGCCTTTTTCAAGAAAGTAAGTTTCATAAAATACATGTTCAATATATATATATATATATATATATATATATATATATATATATATATATATATATATGTATGCGTGTATCTTGCAATTTGTATGAAATATATGAAATTTGCTTAAAGCGTACCCCTATATCACAAAATTACTTACAGGATTGCGCAATACAGCAAGATTAAAACTATATTTCACATTTTATATTATATAAAGCTTTAAATTTTAAACTGAGAAAATATTTTGAAACAAAAAGTTACTCGTTCTAAATGTCACGCATTGACTGAACTTCGCTTCAGTTTCCAAATAAACTGGAAAATTTAACATGCATTCCCCTCACTCAGTGGAGTATCCAAGAATTCTAAACATGGGGAGGAGGGGGGTGAGGGGTTGATACCAGACAAATGAATGTGGCAGCGAAATAGCAGAGGATTTTATTGATTTATTTAGTAAGTATTTAAATACACAGTATTGAGTGTATATTGATTTCGGCTCTCTCCTTCTTATGTAGGGAGGACATTTTTACGGGCACTCGCCTTTGGCTCCGCCTTCTTGGATATATATATATATATATATATATATCGCATAACGACCTGGAAACTGTGGGAAGATTTTTACACAATATTAAATAAATAGAAAAATAAATGTTAGTGATAAATATACAGGTGATAAAGTTGTTAAAGAGAACACCTTTTCGGGATCACCCTGTAAAATAATCACAATTTTCCCTTCTTCTCTGGTACCGCATAGAGTTATATTCACTTTAAGTTACGTCCACATGACCAAAATTCTTTTTTTTTTCTCTAGTTTTTCTCCGTCAAAATATGTCATATTTTATTGAAGGTTACATTGATATGTCAACGAGGTCATTTTCGCAATGAGCAACACAAGTTATAACTAGAGAAAAATTCTTAAAACAACCCGAGTTGTACATTGAAAGTGTGGCTTTGAAACTACTTTATTAAGCTTTTAGCCTTCGGCAAGGCAGTCAATAAAATGTACAGAGTGTTGCCAAAAGTAAATAGACACCTTTGGGTTTCTTTTTTTTTGTTTTTTTTTCAAAAAAATTTTTGATTTCATTATAAAATTCAGTAAATAACAAATTTATATGAATCAATAAATGGAAAAATGGAAAGGAACGCCATTTTAAACATATTGATTCAATTTTATTATTACTTATTGACTTTTATAATAAAGATAAAATTGTGGAGAGAAAAATGTGTCTATTTACTTTTGGCAACCCTCTGTATTTTTCAATTATCGAATTGAAGTGTATCAGGCAAGTAACTTCGATACATATCGTAAATGTATCGGAAATCAGCATTACATTTCCTTATGCATGTATCTTGCCCATCTCTGATACCTAATTTATAAACATTTTTAGTCCAAACAGTATATATATATATATATATATATTATATATATATATAATATATATATATATATATATATATATATATACCTTACCTTACAACCTTACAAAGGTTCCGCGCGATGATATATATAGAACATTTCTTGAAGAATCGTTACGATACGTAAAGTACAAATTTTGCAGTAGAATACGCACTAAATCTAACCTGGAATTTTCGTGCGAATGCTCTACCTACAAGAGCAATGACCCTGCTTATACCCCAAAGGTCACCAATTAAAAAAAAAATACCTGATGTACGATATACAGGGTGTCCCATAAGTCCGGTCTCATAGGAAAATTTATTTTAAATTAAATGTAAAAAGTAATACATTTGAACTAAAAAAATGTTGGTACTTTCCTGTTATCCCGGACCCCAGACATTTTGTCAGATTCGGACGCCACTTGCCAGATTGCCAAATTTCATTGTCAAATTTTGGTTTTTTCAATGTTAAGTACCTAACCTAACCTAACCCCTGGTTAAGTTAGGTTAGGTTAGGTTTGGTTAGTTACTTAACATTTTTAAAAAATGTTGGCAATGAAATTTGGCAATCTGGCAAATGGCGTACGAATTTGGCAAAAAGTCTGGGTCCGGGATAACAGGAAAGTACCCAATGTTCAAATTGATGTCTCGTTTTGGGGCTCTTTTTTTTTGTTGCAGGTAGAATAATGGAAGAGTGGCTGATATAGAAGAGAGTTCCACTGGTGAGGAAAAGGCCTCCAGAGACTTATGGGACACCCTGTAGATTCAAAACCCCGAATATCACCGCGTGCAATTCCACTTTCCATAATATCCACACTTTCACTCCGTACTTCAACATCATACGAAGAAACCATATCGCTATTGAGCAACATTCTTATCACGCAACCCTATCATCAGTATAGAATTTCACAAAAATGTCGCATGAATTGTCATGATTATGACGTCACTATAATTATAAATTTATGCAATTAATAAATAAGAACTTAAATACTCTGTTGAAAGAGAAAAAAAAAAAAAAAAATGCAAATTCGAAGTTGCACAAAACTTGCAAAGATTTAAAAATACGCTCTCGATAAGTAGCGATAAGACGTATAAAGAATCCTTCGCTCTATTTAGTTCCAGGTCAGATCAGACGTCTTATCGTAAAAAGATAATTATAATAATTATAATAATTAGAATTAATTACCTTATTTATTAATAAATTATGCTTCATATTTTCAAAAAACACAAAAAAAAAATAATTAGTTTTTTCCTTTTTAATATAATTAAAAAATTACTATAATTGCCTTTCTAATCAACTAATTAAATGAACACCTACAATATATATATATATATATATATATATATATATACACAGTCCCTATGAAAGTGGGGGGGGGGGGGGGGAATGGGTAAAATATTCTTGGAACCCCAACCGGCCCCTACTAAATGCAAAGTTTGATTTTTTTTGTTTAATATAATTTGTTATTGCAAAGGTGAAAATTTTTTAAAAAATAATAATAATATTTTAGATAATTTGAAGAGAATTTTGTACAATATTTTTTACTCATTTGTATTTTTAGTTTACAGAATTTTGAAAGGTGTATAAAGTTAGAATCTTAACTAAAGTGGTTGTAATAGTAGAAACTAGTAGTGGTAGTACGTACTATTACTTAAACACGCTACTTATCACTTTTTATGGGGAATTGCTGGTCCTGGTGGAAAATCTAGGGGGCCCATGACCATATAATTGTCCAAGGGCCCCAAAGTTCCTGCGAAGGTCCTGCGTGTAAATATATATACACTCTTAAAAACTATGAAATAATTTAAACCCAAAAAATTTGCACGAAATAACCTCCGCCTCCATTGAGTAAAAATTTTCATTTTCCTTCACGGTTAAATTCGATAGTTTTGAAATTAAAACAATTCTTTTGACTTTCCTTTTTACCAAAACTACCCAAATGACAATATCGGTGCTACTGTAGTATGCGGTCTACCTACGATTGGTTAGGTTTAATCATGATATTTTCGTTAAAACTAACGAAAATATCATGACTAAACCTAACCAATCGTCAAGGGCGATTGACAATGGGATGTAAACAAACAATTAGTAAACAAGATAAGAAGCTACAATTAAAAGGTAGACGCCGAATCGTAGGTAGACCGCATACTACAGTAGTACCCAATAATCTTTACTACTAAATGGGGGCGGAGCTTATTTCACACAAAACAGGGTTTAAATAATTCCATAGTTTTTGCGTATTTGTCTAAAAAAAAAAAATAATAATAATTCTTAATATGTAATGATAACAATATAGCTATTATGATGCATACACAACCTCTGTCCTTATGATCACACTTGTATAGCTAGAAAACGTAGTTTTGGAAAAAAATTCAACTAAAACCTTGAAATTTCTAAAAAAGCATAAGCAAAATTACTAATTGGAAATAGTTTGGACTTTTTCTTTCCTATTTTGTTTTTAGTAACAAAAATAAATGTTATAAACAAGCTTAGTCATTACCTGATTAGTAAGTTCTTATGTTTTTTTTAGAAATGTTTTTAGGCGAATTATACATATATAAAGTGGCGGATCTAGGATTTTTGTTTGATAGTACGGGGGGGGGTGGGGGGCTGGTTGTGTTCGAATGAAATTCTGAACCAACTTAAATATTATGCAATCATTCCCCTAAAAGTACTTAGTACTAAGATTAATGTTCAATGATTACCAATTTATTAGCAACGCTCAATCAAAACCAGAAAGAACACTTCACATTAGAAATAATGCACAACCACTTTCCAGACGACTCTCCAACCTATCACAGGACACAGAAAATTCATTGAAAAATACATCCACAAATATAAATAGCTTTGAAGTTGTTACTATGTATAAATCTCGGATTATTTCATAAATGAAAAATGAAAAAAAATTATTGTAAATTATATGATTCTGGTTTGAAACATACATTATAAACAATGTGTGGCTGTGCCAATGGACTAAAACCGTCAAAGGTCTTCTTTTCACTTTAGAAAGATCCGACGATCTTTCTTCAGCAAAGATCTCAATAACTTTGTGGTATTATCTCCATGAGCCTGAGCCTCACTTGGCGGATATATGAATTTTTTCCACTAAGGTTGCGATTCGCGAAACATCTCTGTCAATGGGGAGGCTAGAGCCCCTTCAGCCCCCCTCTGGATCCGCCTATATATATATATATATATATATATACACAAACTCAGAATGGTTCCCTGAGAAAATTATATGCTAAACACAGACCGTGCATGGAACAAGGAACTCTTCTGGGAAAATTAAATCCACTATAGTCCGAATAAGTAATGGTAAATGACAAATACCATAGTTTTTCTTTTCATGATGTTAGCCCAGTTCCTTGTTCCATGCACGGTCTGTGTTTAGCATATATATATAATCATGGATTTTTCCAAAGAATGTTTATAAAAATAAACTAATCCTTCTGTATTCCCCCCCCCCCCCCCCCAATTCTCTAAACCCCTTCACCCAACGAGATTCATGGACGAAAGGAGACCATCGAAAGAGGAACAAGATGTTGGGCCATAAGAAGAACTCCCTCGCTTAAATAACCTCACTAGTTCACTCCTTCTGCAAAAACTTAAAAAACACTCAAACTTTACGAACTCTGATAATTATTCAAACACCAACTATCATTTTATATTAAAACACAAACAAAGAATCTTATTTTAATATCTATTCTTCAACAAAACAACATCGCAAACCGTGACAACCTTGAAGATGGTAAACAACCTGTTTGAAAACCGGAACAGGGAAACAAAAATAAATATATTCACTGTCTACTATATATATATATATTATATATATATATACGTAAAGAACGACGCTTGTATAGAAGACGTTCCGCGCAAGATGAGGAGGGAGAACGAACAAATGAAAAAATGAGGTAACCACCCGGGAATCGAACCGGGATCTTCCGATTGCCGGTCAGATATGATAACCATTACACCATGAGACTCACTCACTCGACCAGAAGTCGTAATTCTCCTACATACGCGCAGAAACCAATGCCCCGAGGGGGGCAATCGGAAGATCCCGGGTTCGATTCCCGGGTGGTTACCTCATTTTTCATTTGTTCGTTCTCCCTCATCATCTTGCGCGGAACGTCTTCTATACAAGCGTCGTTCTTTACGTTAATTATACTGCGTGTCTTTGCAGTTGAAAAATGTGTGGTATTATATATATATATATATATATACTTTGTGACCATACAACTAATTTTATTTTGTAATTTCAATATTTTTGTTTAAGGTATTTTTAATTAACTAATATTTATGAGGTAATCCCTAAGATTACTCACGGGGATTCCAAGTCACCCCAAAAAAGGATATTTCGAGATTAGTTCCCAAATAATTGAGGTTAATCCGAGATTTATTTGTACAAAATTTTCTACTTTAAAGTAAATATTAAACACAATCTCTCTCTCTCTCTCTCTCTCTCTCTCTCTCTCGAGAGAGAGAGAGAGAGAGAGAGAGAGAGAGAGAGAGAAACTCAGAGGCTGCGCGGTCAACTGATCGAGGTTTTCAAGCTCTTACGCGGGTTCGACGAAGTCGATTTTCGAAGCATGTTTAGTTTGAATGATAACCCAACTCGCAACAATGGTTGGAAGTTGGATTTGAACGGTTTAGGACTAGTGTGTGTGGGAATTACTTTACGTATAAGATCTGTGACACGTGGAACAGGTTACCTTCGGAAGTGTGAACAGTTCCTCTGTGGATCATTTCAAGAAAAGGTTAGACCAAATCTTGCACACAATTTCAGGGTGTAGAAAATTTTCCCTGGTACCTGTTGCCATTGGTACCTCCTCGGTATGGACCGCAAGGCCTTTTGAGGTACTTCTTTTCCTTGTAACTCCTTGTAACTCTCTCTCTCGTCTGTTACAAAATCTTTTCATAACAAAAACAAACGGACATCAGATTAAGAAAAAAACTACCTGGGTGGTTGTCCACTCGCCAATCTGGATGTCATTTCCAGTCTGTTTTACCTTCATACCTCCATCTACCTGTATCAATTCCGCTATCTAAACCTACATACTCTTATCTGTGGTATCAATGTATATACCGCTGGTAGCGACCATGCTCATATTATATATATATATATATATATATATGAGAGAGAGAGAGACCTCATAGTACAATGTAATCAATGATTTGTCCAATTTCGTAATTTGGTTAATTTGTACCTGTGTAACTTTTCCTGTTTGTGGGTTTGAAATAATTATGGGTTTCACTCCCTCAATTATACCAAGGGAAAAAAGTTTTGTCCTTTGAATTTAAGTATTATATATATATATTATATATATATATATATATATATATATAGCATTTAACTGCAATGACCACGCAGTATATAAATGAATAGAACGACATAATATTAAGGAACGTTTCTGCACACGAGGAAGAGAAATCACGAATAAATGAAAAATGAGGCGAACCGCCCGGGAATCGAACCCAGGGCCTTCCAATTGCCGGTTGGATGCGCTACCATTACACTACCATTTTTCATTTATTCGTGATTTCTCTTCCTCGTGTGCAGAAACGTTCCTTAATATTATGTCGTTTCTATTCATATATATATATATATATATATATATATATATATACTAGTGTATCATGGGTTCAGATCATTTTCCTATTATAAGATTGAATTTTGATTAGGTTCCAAAAAGCTGGTTTATGGGCTTTGTGGTTAGGCCTAATTTAACCCTTAAAAAGGTTTTCTCCCACCCCCGAACTCAATTCTCCATCCACTTTCAATCCCCATCTCTCTCTCTCTCTCTCTCTCTTTCTTTCTTCCTCTTTCTCTCTCTCTCTCTCTTTCTCCTCTCTCTCTCTCTCATATATAATATATATATTATATATATATATAATATATATATATCTCTCTCTCTCTCTCTCTCTTCCTCTCTCTCTCATATATATATATATATATATATATATATATATATATATATATATATATATATATATATATCTCATATATATATATATAATCTGGATTTCACACAGTTAGCATTAAAACTGACAACATAAATATTGTTTGGGAAATGCCCAAATATGTAAGGCATTGTAGCCACACTAACTGACGTGGGTAGTCCAAATAGCTCCTATGCAAGGTTAGGTTATCTTCAATTCACGTGTGGGTAGGATACGACTATTTGTTTGACTCTCAATGTTGCTGATAATAATAATAATAATAATAATTAAAGCAGGAGTTTAGCGCAATGGGCCGCATTGTTGGCTGAGCGCTGTGCTAGTTTCTGGTCCTCATCACTCAGTATTATTATTAATTTACACTTAAGCTTTATATCCACACCCCCTTTTTGTAGTACTGAAAACTGAAAAAAACTTACCTTCCATACGAACTATTTGGGACTACCCTGTTCGTTAATTTTTATTCGCACCACTTTTGAGTCAGTTCATATCACAAATACAATTCAAACCACCTCAGACCATCTCTACACAAATCTATAAAGCGTAATTTTCGTGTGCTATATATATATATATATATATGTATACAGACGGTATGGTTCTTTATGTCATATGATTGAAGAAACTGTTTGCACTTCATTCGTAGGACATTTTAAGATTTTTAGAAAATGCAAAGTAATATTTTCAGAATTTATACTTTATAAATTTTGGTTTTTATTTCTACTTATTGTGTGTGTATATATATATATATAAATTTTTAATTTTATTTTTTTAATAGGTGAAAAATGGACCCTGAGCATACCAAAGGATAGGTTTGCACGAGTACAGAATGTGGGTATCTTTGAAAAGATCTATGGACATGCCAACTCCGTTTGGACTCTTGATTTATCTACATACATGTATAAAACCACTCGTGTGTGTGTGTGGTGTGTGTATAGAGAGAGAGAGAGAGAGAGAGAGAGAGAATTTACGTGTAAATCCACAAATATAAATAAATTTAAAGTAAACTTCAGATACATTAATTTAATATTATTATTATTAATAATATTATCGTTGTTGCTGAGAAGGGAACGAAGCGAAAGCAGGTGTTGGCTTTTCTTACCTACCTTTACCTGTACGTCAGTGAAAGATCCATTGACCGTCACTATTTTGACGGTTGACTGACGTTTCCACATCAAAATCAAATAGATTTTTCTTCTTAAATGTAAGATTCGTTCACTGACGTATGACACAACACTCCTTCGATAGACTTACAGATAGATAGATGAACATACATGCACAGACATCAGATAATTAGTAGACGCATGAAACTGTGTGATATATATATATATACACACGAGAGAGAGAGAGAGAGAACATGGTTCGCTGTTTGCCAACTAGTCCAAATGTTAATTGAAAACCGAATAATAATTACACCAACCACCAATGTTTATTTGTGTGGTTGATTCAACCATTCGAAATTGTTCTCAAACTTTATGGTTGTCGCTTTGGTGGTTATTTTTTATTCTTAGATAAGAGAGATCTACAGAACCAAATTTAACCTCATCCTCCTCAAAGGGCTTGGGACTGATGCAGATACAATACCTTAAGCCAGTACCAATCCCACAATACCTTTAGTTTACCCTTACGAGACAAAGTTCGCAGCAGGATTTTACCACGTTTCCTACTGGGAGCCACACAGAGTGACTCACCTTAGCCACACTTATCTGATCACTCTTAGTTAACTCACATAAGTGTCTCTCTCTCTCTCTCTCTCTCTCTCTCATATGTGTATATAGTGTATATATATATATATATAATCCTGGTTTGGTTAACTGTGGTGTTTGCTTTCGCTTGAATTGTTTCATTCTGACGAAAGTCATGCTTTTTACCTCACCTTGGACCTACAGTTAGTACCGTTCGAGATACTGTGATTCTGGTTAATGGGTTTTCTTGTTTATATAAAATTTAACTAGCTTTGACAATCGCCAAATTTTTCTACAGAGTGGCCACAAAGTCCCTTTTCCAATGAAATTACAGCATATCTGTATATTGTCCTCGTTTTTCATGCAAAGCGACTTTGTGGCCACCCTGTATATTTATTCCGAATGTAAAAACTCAACACGTAAACTATTTTCGTTTTGTACCTGTATCTTATATGGTAAAACAGGTCTAAGTAATATACAGGCTTAATACTGTAATTTTAACTGTACCAATAAAGTTAAATTGTAATGTTACTGTTGAAACAACAGTTTAAGTAGTAATTTTAACCATTTAATTTCTTCTGATCTGACATGAATTGTAAAATCAACAGTATATACTGTAATTTAGAGTGAGGCTGTTCACTCTTATTTCAACAGTCATCCAGTCGCTGCTTTGGATACAGAGTAAATGTAAGATCATTACGATCATTTTTTATCGATAATGCCCATCCACCCCCCCCCCCCCCCCCCCCCCCCCCTCGAACGAGATGCGTGAGTCTATTAATGTTACCGCTGACTTACCACAAATAAAAATTTTAATTCTGAATTTATTTTCCAATATTTGAAATGTAAATATAATTTTTAGGCGTTAATTTTAACACTTTTTAAAAAATATTTTAGTTAACTGTTTATTTTTTATTTTAAATATTTATATACATTTTTATTTAAATTTTTAAAATATAGAATGGAAGGTACCTTTATAAACTACAGCAGTGGTTCTTAACCTCCCTGGGTCGCGACCCAAAATTGGGTCGTCGTCAAGTCATTTTGATCGGGGTCATTAAATTAATTAAATTGTCATTATCATTTATTTATGTTATCCCTAATCATTTTAACATTATTTATGTTATTATCTATTACGAATGAACTATTTGAAAGCATGGATCGCCGAGCTAGGCCAGAATTTGGGTCGCAGCCTAAAAAGGTTAAGAATCACCGAACTATATAGTATGTCCTTGTAAATATCAAAATATTACAGGTATGTAAATTTTACACGGATTAGCTCTCCGTTGTTCACCGACTGTCATTTTGTATACTTTTTCAGTACATATTTTGAGAATAGTAATAATTTCAGTGCATTACTTATCGGTTTAGCTTTTAAGATAAACATTTATAGTACATTCTCTGTTAAATTAACACTACTAACTTTTCGATTAAATCGTTACTGTAAGTACGGAATATATAGGCATTATTTTAAGAACAACTGTATTTTTGATAAGATAAAAAGCGAGATTGTAAACATATGAAATTCACTGTTTGCTTTTTTAAGTTTACAGTAATAATTTAATGACTTAAAAGTTTCTATAAATATAGAAGTGACAGTCATTCTTTGAGACATACTTTTACTGTTAAAACAGCACTGAACCCGTGATTAGAGAAAAATTAAAATTTCAACTTTTAAGTATATCTACAGGGTGGCCATAAAGTCTCTTTTCATGAAAAACAAGGGCAACATACAGATTTGCTGTAATTTCACTGCAGAGGGACTTTGTAGCCATTTTGTACTATTACTGTAGAATTTTAGTTTACAGTCACTCTTTGGACAAATATATCGTACGAGTGGAGAAGAACCGCGCTATGAACTGCACTCGTAACGACAAAGGTCGTATGTCGGAGGGGACCTACAGCTTTACAGTACTTCCCCGCGAAGTAAGACCCAGAGAAACTTAATTGCTAAGAACTGAAGTCCGACCCGAAATTCGAACCCAGGACCTTTAGATCAACAGCCCGGTGACCTTCCTTGATAGGACAGCCTGGTAACGGCATCGATATATTAGCAGTTCAGACTTGTTAAACGAACATAAAAAAAAAAAGCTCAGTCCAATCAGTCCAATTCAGATAAATATCTTCTCTTAATTCATATTTTAAACAGTAATTTACTGTTGGTTTTGGAATACAGTAAAATACTATTACAAATTACAATCATTTAACGTTAATTTAACAGCAATATTACGCAACGTAATATATACATATGTATATAGGGCCTACACACACACACACACACACACACACACACACACACACATGTGTGTGTGTGTGTGATTATTATAATAACATGATAAAGGTTTAACTCTAAATTTAATATTAAAAAAAATGTTTTTATTGTCAAAATGTGTGCAAGGTTAAATGTTGAATTAGATAAAGGTACAATCTCCTTCACACACTCCTTCATTCCTCGTTTGTCACTTAATTCAATTCGAGGTGTGGCCTCTCAAAACATTAAAAATAAATAAAAATAAACCATAATACAAGTCGTATTTTCTTTTACACGCACGCACGCACGCACGCACGCACACACGCACACACACACACACACACACACACACAAAATATACAGTATATACATATGGATGAAAATCACGACTTTTTAAGTTTTATGTCCATTACAATGTTTTACCTTGTCATATTTTGTGTGTGTGTGTGGTGTGTGTGTGTGTGTGTGTCATGTCACCGTGAAAGAACTTTTGAGCGGTCTTTATTTGAGTCTTAATTAGGAATCACCTGAAAATTTCACAGGTGAAAATTACTTACGGGGATTTAGTAATTTTTCAATGTTGCAAATCATCAGGTAAACATCTTGGAAGGGGAGAGAGAGAGAGAGAGAGAGAGAGAGAGAGAATCACGCATCTAACAGAACACAATATCCACATTAGCTTAGTTCATGAAAGTCGTAACCAAGTTGATAAAAGTAGAAATATGTTTAAAATGGAGCAGACAAGGTTTGTAAAGAGCGATTCCAAGTTTTTCATTAAAAACATAAATGTTGCATTCAAAATAAATCAGTAAATTGGCCTCTGTGAAAAGGTTTTCCTTTCTGCCAAACACATACGTTTGTGTAAGTCTATGAATTGTTTGTTTTTAAGTTTGTGCATCCTATTATCAATAACGATTATGCTTTTTTCATGTTTCGACTCTGGTGTATTATGTGTCTATGTCTGTGAAATTACGTAAAGTTGCGTGTGTGTGTGTGTGTGTGTGTGTGTGTACGTAAAGTTGTATTCATAAGTGTACGCGTGTTGTTATCAGTGTTTTGGTTATGATTTGCCAATATTGTAATAACTATTTTTCGTGTTATTATACAGGGTGAACCACGTAAAAGCGGCCCCCAAGAAAATATTTCGTATTTCTTTTTATGATTAAAATTTTCTTGGGGCCGCTTTTATGTGGCTCACCCTGTACAATTATGAACAAATAATTTATAAAAATATATTCCTTGACTGATATTGTTCACAGTATCGTCAATCCTTTTCTTTTACAAAAATATTACTGTTTAAAGTTATTAGAGATGTATGACAAAGCGAGGTATTGAAACTGAGCCAAGTATTAGCTGGTTTTTACCAGTTCCTGTTGTGTAGAAGTTTAATAACCACTGCAGTGGGCGACTGATTCTACATGAGGATATGTTCCTGGAAACCCCGAGTACAGTCGGTTGTCTCCTGCAAAACACACACACACACACACACACCTTATATGTGCATCATTCCTTTCCTCCTCAATATAAGAGCTGTGGGTCGACAGAACAATTGCTTATACGAGTTTTGTATGGAAATTCAGGATGCCTACGGAAATCGATACTCTGACGCTTGGATTGCCAATCGAATGCTCTACCATTCCGCCCAGCATTTAAAACTAGAGTATTCTTAGCCTCAGAACTAAGCTATACCCACTTAAGTGATTGGTATTAAGGCATAAACTACAACATTAATGGTGCGGGAGTTATCTTTACTAAAAAACTTCTTCAATATCGACAAACGAGGATCTTCAGTCACTCACGTTTCCTCTGAGCGAAAATTTGAGCCCCTTTGAGCCCCCGTACCCGAGAGTGGTGTTGGATCCGCTAACCCGACCATATACCCACTTTTGTTGCTGCGTTGACGGAGAAAATTAGGTTTAAGAATTTTGTCCAAAGTTTCCCGTCGTCCAGGGAGAGAATTGTTCCGAATTCTTGGATTCGAACGCTGTATCGCTAAGCTAAGCTTTAAAATTAGGAAACACGAGATATACAGGGTGTCCCATAAGTCCGGTCTCATAGAAAAATTTACTTTAAATTAAATTTACAAAAGTACATTAGAACTAAAAAAATGTTCAAATTGATGTCTTGTTTTGTACACTCCTCAGGAAAAGGTCCCCGCCTTTTCCTGAGGAGTGTAACTCACTTTCATATTAGCCATTGCGTGTTATTCTACCTGCAACAAAAAAAAAAGATTCCAAAACAAGACATCGATTTGAACATTTGTTTTATTTTTAATGTATTACTTTTGTATATTAAAGTTAAACGCTTCAACCTATTGGTATGAAGCAGAACATGATTAGAAATGCTACGTAAGGCATCCTGTCTTATTGCAAACTTTAACTGACGGTTATTAACTATAAGAATTCAGTTCAACATTTTCTCCGAATGATAAACAGACATTGTCCAGCACCAGAAGAATCTCTCTCTTCTCTTCAAAGGTTTTAACTAACGTGTGTTGTCATTCTCGAAAGGGGTGTCGTCTGAGACCTCTCTGTTATCTGACTTCAGACCGGAACAACATTTTCGCTAAGCTTAGGCATACAATGTAAAAAGTAGCATTATCACCTCTCTAATGCATCTGAAATAACCCTCCTTGTAAGCAACCTCCCTAAACATACAACTTCCTAAATTTTTTTTTTGGAAATTGACAATTCCCAAACTTTCTCATAGTAACAAGACGCGATGCTCTGACACCAGAGCCAGATCGTAAACATGTACCGTTTCGAAAGGAAAGGGACACGAATGTTGCCATTTTTCTTATACTGAGATCCACAGAATCTAAAAAAACTAGATTTCCTTTAAATAATTTCCAACTCTGTATGCAATTTTTATTATTTACTTTTTATATGCAGGAAGGAGGGGCCAAGGGCAAAAGTCCGCGAAAGCGCCCCTCCCATAGAAGAAGAAGAGAGCCAAAATCAAGGACCGAGGTTTTCGAGATGCCTAGACATCCTGCGTTTGAAAGATGAGAGGTCATAGACAGGAGGAAAGATGGATTGAGGAAGATTGTTCCAGAGTTGACCTGTTGAATAGATAGAGGACTGAAAATACCGATTAACCCTTGCGTTAGATAGTTGGACAGAAAAGGAATGAGAAAGTGTAGGAAGTCTGGTACTGCGTGCTCTCCTTAAAGGAGGAGACATGCAGTTAGAGAGTTCAGAAGAGCGATGAGTGAGGCAACATTGCGGCGAAGAAAGAGAGATTGAAGACAATCAGTAAGAGGCGGGGAATTGTTGAGACGAAAAGCCTTTGATTCCACCCGGTCAAGTACGGCTGTGTGGGTTGAACCAACCCACACATGAGAAGCATACAGGGGTGAACAAGACCCCTGTACAGAGACAGCAACTGAGTGGGGGCGAAGAAACTGCGGAGGCGGTACAGCACACCTAACCTCTTAGAAGCTGTTTTAGAAAGAGAGTACATGTGATCTTTCCAGGAAAGATCACGAGAAGAGGAAGGATTGAGTTGTGTGTTGTTGAAGCTAAGGGGATAGTCGTGGGGAAGATTGTGACGAGTAGACAGATGGAGGAACTGAGTTTTTGAGGCATTGAAAGCCACAACGTTTTCTCTGCCCCAATCAGATATAGCAGAAAGATCAGAGGTTAGGTGTGCCATAGCCGTCCTACGCGAATCATGAAGCAACTGCTGTGAGGGACGCTTTGGGAAGCGGGTGGAGAAGTGAAGAGTGGAATCATTGGCATAGGAGTGAATAGGACAGGAAGTGCGAATTAAAAGATCATTAGTAAATAAAAGGAAAATAGTGGGTGACAGGACAGAACCGTGAGGAACACCACTGTTAATAGCTTCAGGAGAAGAGCAGTGGCATCCACAACCGCAGCTATAGATCGGCCAGAAAGGAAATTAGAGATGAAGGTACAGATAGAAGGATAGAAACTGAAGGAAGGCAGTTTCGAAATTAAAGATTTGTGCCAGACTCTATCAAAAGCGTTCGATATGTCTAGCGCAATAGCAAAAGTTTCACCGAAATCCCGAAAGGAGGATGACAAAGAGTCAGAGAGATATGAAAGAAGATCGCCAGTAGAGCGTCCCCTGCGGAATCCATACTGACGATCTGAAAGAAGATTGTGAGAAGAGAGGTGTTTAAGAATCTTCTTAGTAAGGATAGATTCAAAAACTTTGGAAAGGAAAGAAATCAAAGCAATTGGACGATAGTTGGAGGGTTGAGAGCGGTCACCTCTCTTTGGGACAGGCTGACAGGAGGAACACCATCGGGACCATATGCCTTCCTAGAGTTGAGCCCAGATAGGGCAGAAAACACATCTTTAGAAGAGATTCTAACTTTAGACATAATAAAGTCAGAGGGGGGAGGAGATGGAGGAACAGCACCGGAATCATCCAGGGTTGAATTGTAAGCGAAAGTTTGAGCGAAGAGTTCAGCTTTGTCAGGAGAAGAGACAGCAACTGTGCCGTCGGAATGGAAAAGAGGAGGGAAAGAAGAGGAAGTAAAGTTGTTGAAGAGGTTCTTAGCTAGATGCCAGAAAGAGCGAAAAGAATTAGAATTGGATAGATTTTTATATTTTTGTCGGATGAAGGAATTTTTGGCGAGTCGAAGAACAGATTTTGCACGATTCCGGGCAGAAATATAAGCCGAGTGAGAGTCAGGAGTTTAAAGTTTATGAATCGTTAGTACTTTTTTATGCAGGGAGGAGGGGCCAAGGGCGAATGCCAGCAAAACGCTCCTCCCGTAGAGGAAAAGAGCCAAATCAAGGTCCAAGGTTTTCGAGATGCCTGGACACTGCGTTTGAAAGATTGGAGGTCATAGACACGAGGAGGAAACGAGTATGCTGAATCGAATGTTAATTAATCCTTTCAAGAACAATTTTGTCTCTGGATCTCAGAAAATATTACTAATGTGTTACTTTTATACAAAGAAAATTGGGAGCTATTGAAAAATAGGGACCCCGGCCTTCTTTAGTTAGCTTTATAAGGCTAACTAACGAAAATATCATAACCTAACCTAACCAATCGTCAAGGGCGTACAGTTAACCTAACGATTGGTTAGGTTAGGTCGTGATATTTTCGTTAGTTAGTCTTATAAGTCTAACTAAAGAAGGCTGGGGTCCCTATTCTTCAATAGCTCCGAAATTTGTTAACAATTAATAGTCAAATTCAGTCATTATGACTATGAGACATTGTATGTACAGGGTGTCCACAATATATTGTCACCCAGTAAAATACTAACTAATTTTCGTTTTTCTTTCAGACCCATTTGAAACGCGTGATAGCAGCAATCGATTCAATGGTGCAACTCCTCCAAAAAGGAGCTGCATCAGTGAATCGGTCCTGGAAGTCTGCACGAATATTTTCAATGGTTTTGCCATTACGTGGTCCCTCATGGACCCAGGTAAGCCAATACGCGTTGTTCAATCGTATAATTGCTGTCATTACACATTTCAAAATAAGCCTCAAAGAAAAACGAAAATGAGTTAGTATTTTACTGGGGTGACAAGACATTTTGGACACCCTGTACTACCGAGAAAATTCACACCTTGAAAAACTTTTCCCGTTTGTGTGATTTTAGTCTAAAATGCAAGAAAATGGTGAAATCTGGCAGTTTAGCTCGGGTTAAAAAAAAATCGTACCCTAAACGTGGGTTGTAACTTGTAAGGTAAGTGATTTATAGGTAAGTTTAATGGTTTTAAACTTAATAATAAGTTTGAACTTTCCTTCTTGGAAAAAACTTAACGTCTTGAAAAGTTCGCGGATGTCAAACTAGTTTGTCAAGGAAAAAAAATATAGTGAGTGACATACAATCAAAAGAGATCATATTTGGCATTAAATTTTTCAATACAAATTTTGATCAGTGTACAAAGCGCGATGATCTTGTATAAATATAAACAGTAAATTAACCGTTTATAAAAAAATAATAATAATAATAAAGATTATCATTTTAATTTTTAAAAAAAAAATTAAATTTAGTATTTTTTTAAAAAATAAATTACTAAAAATTTTTTTTGTTTTTATAAAATACATATATTTAAATTCAAATGATTATCCTTATTTAGTAATCATTTTCCCATCCAAGGTTTAGAAATTAACAATGGAAGAGGAAGTCACAGGCTTAACTGGTTTTTTTTTTTAATCTTGTACAGTATTAATTCAAAAATCAATCCTTTTTTGGATCACCTGAAGATCAGGGCCCCCAGCCTTCTTTAGTTAGTTTTATAAGGCTAACTAACAAAAATATCAAGACCTAACCTAACTAATCGTTAGGTCAACTGTACGCCGTTGACGACTGGTTAAGTTAGGTCGTGATATTTTCGTTAGTTAGCCTTATAAAGCTAACTAAAGAAGGCTGGGGGCCCTCATCTTCGGGTGAACCCCTTTTTTTTCTTAAGCGAAGACCTCTACCCCAAATTGGGCAATAATTCTTAACTACATAATCTCCAAATTAATTTTAATTAGCTTTGTCACGAAGGCTACATCGTGGACAAGTACCAATATCCCATGGAAGTAACTCGTGTTTACCGAAATTGGACCAAAACTCTACAACCTTTATCCGTTCTAGAATCCCCCCCCCCCACCCAAAAAAAGGCCTACAAATTGATGTAAAGAAACACTGATTCAATTAAAAATTTGAAGCATTCATAAATTTTGGATAAACAACCATCCATTATTGAAAACCTAATTTTCCTTCTCAAATCTGACTCATTTTTTTTTGTACTTTTTGTAACGTCAAAATTTAATATTGGATTCCTAAGAAATAATTTAAAATGTTTACTTTTTCCCATTGTAAATTTTTTTTTCTATCGGGTTCCTTACGCAAAACTTACTTGTTCAAGGTTACGTAGTTACGGGTTAAGAAAGATTACGTACAAAACCCACTCTAGATTAGCCTGTAGGTAAGGAAGTCGTAGAAAGGATTTGAGATAAAATTTAAATGTATAAAATTATCATTCGGAGAAAGTAAACTAAAGAATAAATAAGGCATTATTTTATATTCCGCGAGGCAATTGCCGATAGAAAAAGTGTTGAAATAAGAGGTATAGGAAAGTTTTAAAAACAAAATGCTTTAGAATTCTTTCGCACTATGCGTAAACTTATATCGTGAAGTTTCTTACATAAGGGCTACGTCCTGGCCAGTGTCGTAACACCGTTTCCCATGGATTGGATGGGAGACCGTCCTCCGCGTCCAGATTATGTAGGGACCCTCATAAGATGGTTCGGATCTCTCGTAAAGCCGTAGGTCTCCTCCGTCACACGACCTTAGATGTTGCGAAGGAGGTTAAGCAACCTCATTATCACTCTCTGATATAAAAGGAAGTTATAAATCAGAGCAGAGAATGAATTACGCACTTTCATTTTTAGGAAATTTTTACTTATTCATTTTATTAAAGATGGCGAATACATATACAAAAAAAAATTATTATTTCGGTACCTTCTTAATATTTAATTTACATAAATCAACAAAAGCGGGTATGGGCAGAAGATAAGGTATAAAAAGGAGAGGCTTCTCTCTCCCAAGGAAAGGACACGCCGTTCGCAAACTCTATTCAAATCGGTGTGTGACTACCCTAAGTAGCCTCCCTTAAAGTGAAGATAAGCTATTTAGAGAGGCTTTGGCTCCCGAAACATCCCATCAAACTTCCCGTCTCTACCAACGGGGTATAGTCTAGAATTCCAATTTCTCTGAAACCAGACTCAATCAGCGCCTCCTACACATTCATAATCCTTACAAACACCTAACACAACGTACTAATTAGGGTTACTTGACTTAAGGATAACTTATTTATTATGTTTAAAAAGATTTCTTCTTAAGAGTATGGTAATAAATCCAAACTTGATAACTACATTTCCCTAATTTTATATCAAAAACTTTATAACAATTTTATAACAATGTTCCCTACCTGATTTTCCCTACTTTAAGACATCCGAGTAAAGATTACATTGAAAATTAAAGCTAATATTATAAAGGACACAACTCACTCACAAATGAAGGTAATATAAATATAGGGTGTCCCAAAAAAACTATATACTCTTTATAGCATCATATATATATATATATATAACCTCTCAAAAACCTATCATATTTGTGGGACTGAATCTACAGGGCGTCCTATAAGTCCGGTCTCCTAGGAAAATTTATTTTAAATTAAATTTACAAAAGTCATACATTGGAAGTAAAATAAATGTTCAAATTAATGACTTGTTTTGGGACCTTTTGGGACCTCCGCCTTTTCCTGAGGAGTGTAACTCGCTTCCATATTGCCATTGCGTGTTAGGGCCGTTCAAAAATTACGTAACTCTATTTTTGCTAAAACATGACACCCCCAGACCCTTGTAACGTTCCGTAACGCTAGACCAGACACCGAATCACCTGAAGATCAGGGCCCCCAGCCTTCTTTAGTTAGCCTTATAAGGCTAACTAACGAAACTATCACGACTTAACCTAACCAATCGTCAAGGGCGTACAGTTGACCTAACGATTGGTTAGGTTAATTCGTGATATTTTCGTTAGTTAGCCTTATAAGGCTAACTAATGAAGGCTGGGGGCCCTGACTTCAGGTGATCCTAGACACCCACTAAGATGTTATGTAATCCCTAATAGGGGGTGTCTGGTCTAGCGTTGTTACGGAACGTTATAAGGGGGTGGGGGTCAAATTTTAACAAAACTAGCGTTACGTAATTTTTGAACGGCTTCTTATTCTCTACCTGCAACAAAAAAAAAGTTCCCAATGTCTAATACGCGAGTGAGTTACACTCCTGAGGAAAAGGCGGAGGCCTTTTCCTCATTTGAACATTTTTTTTAGTTCTCATGTAATTAATTTTGTAAATTTAATTTAAAATATATTTTCTTATGAAACCGAATTTATGGGACACCCTGTATACTGAAAAACGTAGAAAAGAAACTAAAATATTTTTAAACCAAAACTAAAACCATCCAAAATCGTAGAATATTGATCAGGATTCGCTATTATTATTCAAATTCTTGGATCACTTCGATCACCAGAACCTCTCTTTAACATATTGCTTCCCAGGAGGGATCACTTTAACATATTGCTTCCCGAATGTTTTGGGAAGAAATGTTAAAGTGATCCAAATTCTTGTTTTGGACAAACATCTTTTCAATAACAACTCCTTTTTTTAGGTTTAAACTCAATTTTGTGCATAACCTCATTTCAGAAACTAAAAATGAGCGAGTCTCATTTCAATAAATTGTTTGCTGCGAGTTATACGTACATTACCAGTCACAACCCCTTTGGTGCTCAACAGTGTTCAGGTGGTGCTAAAATAAGCGACTAGTTTTTAATATTACTGTTCTTTTGGACTGTAACTTATATAGTTTTATTTATTACTTATAATAAGTTTCTCGAAATTGAACTGTAAACACGATTTTGAAAAGCTTTTGATTTTCACTTTTCGCGATATAGTGTAGGGAGGAGGTTAAGCAACGTTGGGTCTACTCAGTAGTTGGATGGGCGACTCTCTTCCGTGTTCAGATGATGTAGTGACCCGTAGATGGCTGGTTCGGATCTCACGTAAAGCTGTAGGTCTCCATCATATGACTTTTGCCGTTACGAAGGAGATTAAATAAACATTCCCAAACATATACAGTATATATATATATAATATATTATATATATATATTATATATATATATATATATACAGGGTGGGCCGTAAGTTTCCATACATAGGAAAAATAAACATTTTTTTATGGACAACCATTTTTATTTATATAATATGCTCTACATGGTTGCCATTGTTTTGAAAACACATTTCAATACGTGTTCCCCACTGTTGATGAACACGCATTAGCACAGTTGACGTTATGCTTGTAATGGCGTTGGTGATACGTTCCTTTAGATGATTTATGTCTCGTATCTTTTCCTGATACACCATGGCCTTCAAGTGCCCCCAAAGATAGAAATCAAGGGGGGTGAGATCTGGGGATCTGGGAGGCCACTCCACAGGACCACGCCGACCAATCCAAGCATCCGGAAACTGCTGATCCAAATACCGACGCACGTGAAGACCATAATTTAAATTTTCCTATGTATGGAAACTTACGGCCCACCCTGTATAATGAAGCATCTTTCTTTGTTTTTAAAACTACCACTCCTTAATTATGACCGTATAAAGTCCAATATTAATTTGCTAAGTACATTTCATTGAAGTTTTTAAGTTAAACCCTAAATTGACAAAAGATTTCAGCTTCAAAAACAGCTTTAAGAACTTTAATAATATTGTTTAGGTCTGAAACTTCATGCAGTGTTAAACCTATACACTTTGTGATGTCACCAAAGTCACAGTGATAAGATCTCCATTTTACGACTCATTTAGAGAGAGAAAGAGAGAGAGAGAGAGAGAGAGAGAGAGAGAGAATGTGTGAAAATGAAGGAATCTTTAATGAAAATGAAGGAGTGAAAATAAAAGGACAATGAACTGTGGTGGACACATTTTCACCACTTTCCAAACACGAATTCAAAAGTCAACAAAATGACTGGCAATTTTCACGTTTTCTTTCTTTCGAGGGTAAACTCGTGTACATATTATACACGACTATATTAAAGTTAATTTTGTTTGTGGGAATAAAGTTTAAACAATTCTAATATAAAAACCAGTTCTATGCTCCAAAGCCTTTTCAGGAAAGAACATTCTAATGATGAGTTTGACTTCACGCTTCAATGTTTGCTTAAAATTATTGATTTTTATAGTTTTGAAGCCTTTTAATTCGTGTTAATAACTGTAGAAAGGAAGACTATTATAATATAGCCTTCTTCCTGTTTTTATATAATGATTATATACGAAGAATGAACGAGAGAAGACTCGTTGGTACCATAGATCAGAGCTAGGTTGCCTGATGTACGAGGTTTCAATTATAATAATTTTACTTTGAGTTGTCGCTACTGTTTTTTTTATACAAACACTTTGCGAATAAATTTGGAGATTGAAATGAAATCTGTCGAGAAATGAAACTTCAACAGCGACATATTTACTAATGATTTCTTTGTGTAGTATTTTAAAAAAAATCACTATACATCTCTTCGCTCAGAATTATGAAAAAGAAGTTAACTTCTGTCTTTTTAGATTTTGATGTCACCTCGCCCACGCAAATCGATTTATTTTGTTTCTACATTATGCCACAGGGAATAGAACTTTTTTTACTTTATTTTTTATGCAGCAAGTTGGAACCAAAAGCGAATGCCCGCTAAAACGCCCCCCTTCCCATGGAGGAAAAGGAGAATCAAAATCAAGGTCCAAGGTATTCAAGACGCCTGGACACTGTATTTGAAAGATTGGAGGTTATAGGCAGGGGGATAGATGGATTGAGGAAGATTGTTCCAGAGTTGACCAGTTAAGTAAATGAAAGATTGAAAATACCGATTAACCGTTGCATTAAAGAATTGGACAGAAAAGGAATGAAAATGTATAAAAATTCTGGTACTGCGTGCTTTCCTTGAAGGAGGAGGCATGCAGTTAGAGAGTTCAGAAGAGCAGTGTCCGTTATAATAGCTATAGTAAAGAGAGAGAGAGAGAGAGATTGGAGGCAGTAAGAGGCGGGGAATTGACGAGACAAAAAGACTTTCATTCCATCCGGTCAAATAGAGCTGTGTGGGTTGAAATACCCGACACACGCGAAGCGTACTCCATACATGAGCGAACATAAGCCCTGTACAGAGCCAGCAACTGAGTAGGGGGTGAAAAAACCGCGGAGCCGGTACAGCACACCTAACCTCTTAAAAGCTGTTTTAGAAAGAGCGTATATACGTGATCTCCAAGAAAGATCACGAGAAAAGGAAACGCCAAGAATGTCAAGAGAAGAAGAAGGATTGAGTTGTGTATTGTTGAAGGGGAGAGGATAGTCGTGTGGAAGATTGTGACGAGTAGACAGATGGACAGATGGAGGAACTGAGTTTTTGAGCCATTGAAAGCCACAAGATTTCCTCTGCTCCAATCAGAGATAGTAGAAAGATCAGAGGTCAGGTGTACCATAGCCATCCTACACCAATCATGGAATGACTTGAGACTAAAATGACTATTATTGCATTGCTAAAATGAAAAAAAGGCTGCAATGTGATATTTCTTTGCTTTTTTTAAAAACTGTGAAAAAAGTATCGTAACTTTGTGTTACGTCATCAGCTTTTCGGGAATTTTTTTTAAGGCGTTTTTAAATCATTAATATTCTGCTTAAAAAGTTATTTGTCCAAAAAATAGCAATTTGTCCGTTTTTCAAATGTTAAATACGGTGTGTCTCAAGGGTCTGTCTTCGGTCCACTGTTGTTTTTATTGCAAATAAATGACTTTACATGGATTACATATGCAAATATTCACGTTTATTATAAGTTATTTTATCTGTAGACGACACGAAAGTGCATTTTTCTAAACATGCAAGAACCTTAAATTACAAAAAGTCACCTTCATTATCAAATAAATGAAAGTCATGGATTGGCTGGTGTCTATAATCACCATTTTTTTTAATATCGTCAAAGTAAATTTTATGGCCCTTAGAAATGAACAAACTGTCCACTCAAACGAACGTAGTTCGTTCGGTTGTAGAGAAAAAACGTAAAATAACTGAATTTCTTGGCGTAACCATTCACAAAGATTTGTTATTTGGGAGGATCCCATTCTATCCCAAAAGGTTTCTGGGAGTATAAGTGTAATAATAACGAATACAAATATTAATTAACTCCGAATTTAAAGTACTTTATCGCTCACCAGGACATTTAATCCTTTTCCAATGGTAGATTTTAAGATAATTTATTCCTAATCGGGATTAAATTCATTATACAAAACTTGCGATTTAAAAAAATATTTCCAAAGTGAATTCATTCACAAAATTAAAATTCTTTGCCTGAAAACCGTGATTGAATACGCAGTGTCATCGTACGAGTATAATGACCATTGTGTGTACAATATAAACACTTTTACACCTTTTTTTTTAATCTTCTCGTACTTTTGCTTTAATTTTTTTACTTTTCTACTCTGAAATGCTTTAATTCTTATTTCTGTACTTAATAAAGTTTTTTGAAACTGACTGTACGCTAAATATTTAAAGTATAGATATGGAAAATAATTTAGACCAGACATTTTTATAAAATGACGCGTACCTTTCAGGCCGGCCGCGCTGCAGGATCGTCTTGCGACTCACGACTGAGACGACTTGGGTCAAAATCACACGCGACACGCGTCGTCACGACTCAAGTCGTCAGTCGCAAGACGATCCTTATAATAGTAAAAACCGGAGCTCTTCCTCCAATTTATTAGGTTTAAAGACTCCCTTTTTCGGTCTTCTTCAGTAGTTTTGTATTTCAGCGTAACGTTATTGACCAATTTTCAGAAATTAACGAAAATAAAATGGTTTCACATAATAATAATGATGATGATGATGATGATGATAATGATAGTGTAGCACAGAACGTTTCGATCACATCCAAGATAATTATTGGCATTTTGCTGATATTATAAAAAATTTCGTGCACCCGTTTTCCCAAAATAAGATATTTAAAGGATTTGTCTAAACGTAACTCCATAATAATTTGCAAAGCAGACAAAGGAAAGCGTAATTATCTTAAATAATTTCGCGATTATCTTGAATAAATTGCGATTATCTTGAATAAATTGCATAATATAATGGAGACCAATCAAAATTTGTAGAAATTGAATAAAAAACCATTTTGAAAATGGAAGACAACTAAACAGTATCTTTAAGTAAATTGAAGTTTGAAAATAAATTGAACGAGTTTGATATATGTTGTCAGCTCACAACCAACTAAATGGTCTTTATAGTCAAGACTCCCAATTCTCTCGGCATTTTTTTTATATTTTAGTTACAGTGTAGCACAAATTTTTATATTAACATTTACATAACTTCGCAACCAACAACACTGCAGCGACAGCGGTCGCTGCAGTGTGCGGGGCTGCCATTCTGTAAATGTGAAAATCACACTCGACTAGAGTCGTCACGATCAAGTCGTCAGTCGTGAGTCGCGAGACGATCCCGCGTGTGACCGGCTTTACTGTCCCTTACTAAAGTGAGGCATTACTTACGTATGTACAGTATACCGGAAAGAGCCGTACTAAAGACTTTCTACGCAACGGTATATAAACAATTTGCTCAGTACAGCGGGATAGGATCTCAATTGGGAAGGGGGGGGGAGGGGTCTTTAGCCCCACTCTAATTTATTCACGTCATTCAAGGAAATGAATGGAAAAGTACCCCCCCAAATCATTCAAACTCTGCGGTACATCGTCTGTGCGTTAATGATACATTTCTCCTTACTAAGTCCGACCTTTATTATCTAACCTTTTCTAATTGATTTAAATTCACTGTAGAATTAGAGACGAATTATACTTTTGTCGTTCTTAGATATTAATAACTGTCGTAGTAATCCTTAATTTACAAATGTATAAAGTTTATAAAAAAAAATGCAAAGGCCTAAAGACATTGGCCTAAAACCAGATTCGTTTTTACTTTTAAAATATGGAATGCCCAGTGCCCACAATGTCCTGGTACTCCTACGTTTTTTCATCTCAATGCACTTCCCAAAAGCTGAAATATGTGGAATGATCATGATTACAGCTATGGGTTAGCTATGTTTACTAACAGACTTCTACCTTTACGCGTCCAGCGTATCGGTGTGAGCGCAGCACCATTATTCTCATAGCAGAGAATACTCGGTTGCCATGTTTAGTGTGAAATCTCCCTTAGCATAGATGGAATGACTAGGCGAAACGCATCATTGGCTGCTTGTTTCAGCTCATCTGTTGTGTGATATCTCTGTTTTGTAGTTTTTACCTTCACAAATACGTATTATGAGGAAAAAAAACCAATTTTGTGGTCATCCACAATAAAAAAAAAAGTTTGACACTGTTTCAGTTGTACACTTAAGCTGCTGCTGCATAGGGAAATAGAATAGGTAAAAAAGGTTTACTATCGACCAATGGTATTTAACCTGTTTGGCACTGTTACTCCTTGAGCTAGCCAACAAAACCGTAATTCCCCCCCCCTCCCCTTTTAAATGGCAAATATGAGAAAAGGAAAATTAGAAAAGAATAAAAAAATTTTAGTGGAACCATAACTTAGCTTTTATTTGGACAGTGGCGCCATCTCGTTAGCCCCAAGAAAAAGGCCGAATTACCCCCAAGTTAAATACCACCACGGCTTTGTCCCGTAAAAATCACTGATCAAAACGTAGGTTCTTATAAACAAAAAATAGTGAACACGATAAATAAAATAATATAGGCCTACATATAAACGTGAGGTTTATTTTAAATTACCAAATATGGATTTGACATTATGTTGAAAAGGCAACTTTTAAATTTAATACTAAAAATTTTATCCTCAAATTGAGAGGTTCATTTTGTTTTTACTTAATGGTTATAGATTATAGAGTGAGTTTTTCACATAAAGGAGAGACTCCTGAATCACGTCTGCTCTTCCGCTCGTGTATAGATACCCGTGTGATGATTGTAAGTCGTCCTATATTGGCCAAACTTTAGGCCAATTTCGAGTGACAGAGGATTTAGCAATCGAACCGGTGCTAGACATACCAATCCTGGTTATAGGCACTATATGAATCATTTCTGCTCTTCCGCTCGTGTATAGGTACCCGTGTGATGATTGTAAGTCGTCCTATATTGGCCAAACTTTAGGCCAATTTCGAGTGACAGAGGATTTAGCAATCGAACCGGTGCTAGACATACCAATCCTGGCTATAGGCACTATATGGTATTCGTAAACGTGGCAAGGAAATACTGTATGATCATCTCTTTTAAGTTTAAAATTCTCCGTAGCTAAAGCGGATAACCGCCATTTAACTTTTCAAGAAACCATTTATGATTTAGGTGTAAACCGAATTCAAACGACGATGCTTCACTTCATAATTTAAACATATTACTATAACAACCAACCAACCAACTACTGTATGAAATTACATTGGTGTATAACGTCAGTTTGATTACAGTTATGGGATTTACATCCTGCCAATAAAGCTTATCATCATTATCATTTACCAGCAATCAGGGCCGGCGAGAGCTGCCCCGGGCCCCGGGGAAGGATTGGTATATGGGGCCCCCCTGTTTACTCACTATTTTATTATGACTGTTTTTTGTGCACATAACGATCAAACTGATTATATGTCCGAGTCACTATTCAAAACATACAGTATGATAATCTCTATAAAATGTATGTTCATTAATTATATTTCATCTCTGTTATTTAATCAATTGCTTTATTAATATTTTTAGATTTTATCCCCTCTCTTTCCGGCCCCCCCTATTGGTCCGGGCCCCGGGAATTTAACCCGGTTTCCCCGCCCTCTCGGCGGCCCTGCCAGCAATTGCTTCTTACCTCATTCCAAATAAGGTATACAGTCTCGAAAAAAAAGTTTGCCTAAAATCCAAACTTTTTTAAAAATCATACAAAATTACTAATCGGTAGAGAAAGACGAAATATTACCAGTTCGTCAAATTTTTGTGCCTTTTCTAAATTTTTAGTCGAACTTTATGAAACTGTACATCTTACCTGGAATGAGGTAAGGTAAAAAGCAATTATTGGTCAAAACAAAACTGACATCATACACCGATGTAAACAAGGTTGTTTCATACGGTAACTGGTTGGGTGGTTGTTACAATTTTCACGTCAGTTTATATAAATAGAGAATCAAACAATTAAATCTATTTAATCACAACATTTTGGGTTATTATCAGTTTTAAATCAAATTTTTTTGTTAAATTTTTAGTTTTGTGGATGGTCACACCATCACCGAACGTTCTACCAAAAAAAGTATATTTTCCAAATAGTTTTTATTATATATATATAGGGTGAACCAAATGTAGGTGGACAGTAAATGATAACGTTTATTTTGAGAATACATATTTAATTTTTTTGTATACTATAATACAAAATAAAATTTAAATAAATTTAGTTATAATATTTAATATAATATAACACAAACACCATAGTTATAATGAACACCATAGTTATAATATAATATAACACAAACCGTATTCAACCTACTGTCCACCTACTTTTGGTTCACCGTGTATATAGAGAGAGAGAGCGAGAGAGAGAGTGGCCCTAGAAGTTATAAAAAAGTAATTAAAATATTAGTGTGTTATTTTTCCAAAAGAAAAATGCTGCCATTTTCATAAAATTGAATAATTATTTCTTTTGTCACTGGATGCGATATCTAAAAACCAAAATCTACAATAAGATCATAATTCAAGGTTACGAGTAACAGTTATTTATTCCAAAACTCAAGAAGAAAGTTTACCAATCCTTCTTCCCCCCACAAACTGCCTCCTTCCCCCAACTCCTTTAACCTTCTCCCTTTGGCGGCCATGTTTATATTTTCCCCATCCCCCCGAGAGATCGTTTACCCCCACCTATCATTCACCTCCAATTATGGAACAATATGGTTGCCCCCTTAATTATTATTAATTGATTTCCAATCGGCGTTTTTGCTTATTACAGTCGAGAATATTCTACAATTATCAATTAATTAATTAGAATAATTGAAAAAGTCATTTGAGAACGTGTTTATTCGTAAACAAATTTAACAGATGGTGAATTGTGCGCATGATGATAGGCTTTTTTTTTCTCTTTAAGTTTTAAGTTTCTGAAAATCTTTATATTTGTTTGATTTAAAAAAAAAAAATTAAAGTTTAGAGAAATCTTCTTTATTGCATGAAATACAATTTTAAAATATTTTCAACATTTTAAATAAATTGATTTATGTATTCTTTAAAAATAAAAGAATAAAACATTATTTTCAGTGACGTCACATTACCGGTCTGCAATATATATATATATATATATATATATTACATGTTGCACAGTTACAAAGTTACCTCAGGGGACCATTCTAAGTTGTAGCATATATCTGTGTGTGTGTGTGTGTGTGTGTGTGCCTGTGTGTGCGTGCGTGCGTGTTGGTGGTAAATACAGAAAATTTAGCACTGAATTGATTAACAGCTTCAGACCACCTGCATTCGCCCTAGGCCCAATCTAGCCTTATGCTAAGGCAGGAAATTATGGATCATCATTAATGATCATTATAATGACAAATTCATTGATTCATTTTATATATATATATATATATGAGAGAGAGAGAGAGAATCTTCTACCAACATACGAATGAGTAGCTTATTTTTTTCTAATTTACCTGTTAAGACGCAAAAAAGACTGTCCAGTGTCCATGAAAAAGAAGAAAGCAAATATGCATTTCTTGTCCTTACGCCTCTGGCAGCCTCACCATACCAATACTAAAATGACAACACAGATGAGCAGCGGAGCAGCGAGTTCTGCGCAGGTGCAACTGGTGAAAACATTTGAGAAAAGATGTTGATACGCACGGTTAAAGCTGGTTCACACCAAAATAAATTAAAGTTGTAGCATGTACAGTATATTGACTGAATCGTTGACTTCAAAAGTATCTGCATTACTTTGCTGCAAGACAAAAAACAGCTGAACTGAAATCACGTTTACATCGTAAAAATATTCACTCAGTTATCCGTGATTGAGGAGTCCATGATGCCGGATAACCCGATTTCACGGTTAACTCAGTGTACTCCGCCCGCCGGTGGGTGAGTGGTGCAGCCGTCGTTACCCGCCATCACTGACGGGCTTCCCACCTCGCGCGCCATCATACACAATGTTATTTTATTGCAGTGTAATATACAATTAAGTAGTTTGTTGGGCTGGCGGGAGGTGAACTGTGGATGTAAACACCACGTCAAATCAGTTATCTCTTATGATCGTGATAATTGCACAATTGTCACAACTAGTAAATCACGGTTAACTCGTGTTGCAACGGCAAATTCATAGGGTTAAATCTCGTATCGAAAAAATAAATAAAAACCGTAAAATGAAGAACTGACTTTGAAATAGTTTTATTTTCACTGTGAAAATTAAATCTTTAAAATGAAGACACGGAAAAGTGAAATAATCCGATACCCAAGATCGGGCCGAAGAGTTGAGTGCGTTATCAGAAAAAGTGCATATATCAGGTTAGGCACAAATAGTTTTTTTTTTCATTCTTTTGCTAAGGTTGAAAATTCAGTGTCAACATAAGAGATATTTCACTTGTTACATGTCAAAAACTCGATTAACTTTGGCCTAAGGAAAATCTTCTGAGAGGGAATTTTAGTTTAAATTTCTTACGAAAAGGCTGAGCATAGGTATATAACGAAGTTGGAGACTAGGCCAAAAGAAGTTAGTAGCGTTTGTATGAATGACGTCATGTAATGCAAATATTTTTGATAGGCTATTTAGAGTATTGTATGGGGATGTTTCTTTAAGTCTAAGATGTGACTCAGATGTAAAAGTCAGTTGTACTCGTATATCTCCAAAGATAAAGCGCTTTAATTCGCTTCTGGCCAGTGGGCATCGAAAGTGTTGTGGAAATAAACTCTATTAGAGTGGGTTTTAATTATCATATTTTGATCTTCACGTAGAAAAAAAGTTTTTTTGCATTTTTTAAAGCGTGTTGTTGTTCGAATAATTTACATCTTATTGTTTTACCATTTCATACTTTGTTTCAAGAGTTTAATGTTAGTCAGCAGAAAAGAACTTTGTGAAAATAATACCTGAAAAGTGGCCTACAATTTTTAGAGTTTAATTCTGTTCGCATATCCAAATTCTAAATTATACTGTAAGCTTGTTAAGTTTGTTTTTATCTCCAAAAATGATTTTAAAATGTTTGTGTTGAGCAACGTTTGGTAATGTTCTTTCCCAAAGAAATCTGCGGAGTTCAGACAGGACTTTTGTAAAGTTTGTGAAAAAAAATTAATTTGGCGGAATTTTTTCCAAAAAAATTCTGCGGAACGTTTGAAACCAAATTTTCACACTAAGTAATTTTTTATTTTAAGGAATTTTAATTATGTACTGTTTCTTGAGTCACATAAAATCCCTCTGTATAAACCCTTTGAGATTTAATCCAAGTAATTGAAAAAGTCGTTTTAAAATTTAAATTAATTCTTTTTAACAGAAAAAGGAAAAAAAAAAGTAAATGTACATTTATAAAATTATTTTGAATTAATGTTCCATTACGAGGGAAATTTTAAAATTTTGGGAAATAAAATTTATACAAGGGATTGTATTGTTTCCAGGCTAGCTTGCAATAGGTAAGCTAGTAAGCTGAAGGTAACTTAACACTAAGTTCGAAATTAAAAGTGGGCTTCAAGTAAGCCGAGAAAATTGTGGGTATAAAAATGGAAGGTCATCCGAGTGATAACCAGGGTCATCCTGAACAAACGAACCGCGCGCGCAATAAGTGCAATCAAAACGTGGTCGCACCACACTCGAGTCACGATTATACGAATTAACTACGTAAGTACTGTAGTAAGCTTGTTTTTTTTAAGAGTTATTTAATGATGTAACCATTTTAGGACGCTTATGTGCATGTCACGAGATACAAAACGAACGATCGATACGGTAGTCAAAAGGTTGGAATATACTAGTTTGGTTAGGTTAGGTTAGGTTAATGGAACTATTGAAGATGTCTAAGTTTAGCACCCTTTAACATACTTCCAGTAGTGGATAATACACTCATATATATATATATATATACATACTATAAAAAGATATTGTTCAAAATGACCAAGACGACGCCTTTATAAATAAATGTCTCTTCAATTTCCGCTGTGGTCATTCGAAATAAAGACTAGAATGTTGTACCTTTTAATTTAAATGTATTCTTTTATTCGCGACATTTCTGGCAACAAATAATTTTAATGGTCGTTCCTTAAAATTAATTTTAAATAAAAGTCTGAATTCTCGCCTTCTTCGCTTTAAAGTAGCACTTCGGTCGTTATTACAAAATACCAAAGGACTTTGTAATATAACGGCATTTTCACTACGACCGTAATTTTCGCTCTTTCTTCGTCAGGATTGTATGTTTTGCTACTTTTTTGGGACATAAATTCAATTTTGGCTATATTTTGGGCTCCATTTGCTATTTTTTTCTATTTCAGCCAGATGTTTGGTTATAAAGCTCGGTAATGGTATCGTGTCACTTATACAATTAGACTGATATATAAAGAACTTTCAGAAAAACTCATTTTCCATACTCATAATACCCATGAGAAAAGGGGTGCCAACTTATTTATGATTCTCAAATCGTAGATTGTACAGAACAAGTATATAATTTTGTGAATCTGATGTTTGTTGTTTCATTAAACGCGAGAGATTCTTTCTGGTCAGTGTCGGCCAGATTGTGGACGTCTTTTTAGTTGTCTGTAACTGTCTATCTGTCAATCTAAATATAATCTGAAAACAAATTTTATAATCGCCGAAACCAGTCGAAAAACATGGAAGAGAATGTACAGCAGCAATTCAAAGCCTCTATGGACAAAGTCTGGACAAAGAAAATCTCTAGATGAGGACAGGACTGAAACCTATATTATTGTTTGACAAGCAAGATAAAATATTACACTCATTGACGCAGACTTCTTCAATTTAAGGAAATTTGATACGGCTCAGGGGCACACGCGGATGAGATGAGTGAGTCTGGCTATGCGAGATAGAGCGCGGAAGAAATCAACTTTCTCCGCCACCACACCACACCAACTCTAGAGGTAGATTCTTGGTCTCCTTGCTATGGGGATTTGTTGTCGCACAAAACCACTGCCAGAGAGAGAGAGAGAGAGATTCGGCCCAAATGATCCACTATAACAAGTTTCAATGGAGAAACTTTTCGAGCGCTGATGAAACAAATGCAGCTCAACCAAATTTTAAAAGGTTTCACCAAAAACAATTTTGTTTTTGATCATTCGAGAAACATTTCAAAATAAGAGTAAAAAATAATAATTTAAAAAAAGCATGTTTCGAAATTTTTAAAGACTATAATTATGCCATTTTTAAATGATCATTCGGAGTAGCGGACGAATTTTAAAGTGTTTAACTTTAATTAACTCGGGTATACAGTGCCCACAACACACGACTTGATAATAAATGAGGTTTTCAATGGTCTTGTAAACGAGTTAAGGACTGACAATTGTGTTTGCAACGCGTTTCCTCATTGGTCAGTACTCATAATGGCGTCCCCCAATTGGACGCGAAGAAATTTCAAGTTTTATATTCATTAAGCTCGCTTACTATCGCGCATATATGTACGAACCCGATCATCTGAAGCATATATCTACATACATGCATTATATATACATACAAAATATTTATATACGGTATCAGAATAAAATGAGTACCTAAAAACATTACTGAAACAACAGATTTGCTGCGCAAAACCCCTTTACGTCACACACGAAACCCGCCCGTAGAAGAGTTTAAAGATCGTGAAAGATGCTGGTACGGTTGGTGCTCGTGATCTATCAGCATTTACCCGTGGATTTGTGATTAAGCAATGAGACTGCGTTCAGAGTGAGAAATAGGACGCAAATCGCAAATTTTCGCCAAACAATAAACGAAGTCCTTCAACCAGGAAGGGCATCGGTGGTTACGGAAGGAGCGCAAAGAGTCCTTGGTAGGAGCGCAAAGAGTCCTTGGTAGCAGCACGAGGTCCAATCCAAGTACAGTGCTTGCGAACTTCGCGTATGATGCCGGCGTGATAATGTGAAAACGCGCGTTCTTGATCGAACGCATTTTAATTTGATGAATTCGCGTCGAATGCGATCCCATTTGAAGAAAGGTTAAGGCAAGAAGTAGTATGGGCAGATATAGAGAGATTAGAAGTACCGGGAACACTAGCCCGATATTCGTCTAGGGACGTCTTAATTCTCTACAATAGATGTCCTTTCTTCAGTATCATCTTTTTCCTTTGTTCCATCAGAGTGTTTTGCGGTTAAATTCTCGCGGGTCCAGAGACGATTATGCCACATGCCCAACCTTTAGAAACACCACTTAATGGGAGAGACAATAGCGGGAGGGGCATTGGGCACCTCGAAGCCATGACTCGGACGTCTTGGGCATTTTAATCGGGAAATGAGAAAAGGAAGACCTCTCACGCGTGTGCGGTCGAAGTTACGAAGCAAATATTAATTAAAGTTTGGCAAATTATGAACTATACCATCGCGCAAAAACATACGATGTTAAAATGTCACCCATCTACCTACCTACGTATTATATATATCGTGGGATTGGGACTGGCAGCAACCCCAGTCGTAAACCGTAAGGCCGGCCCCACACATGATCGTCTCGCGACTCACGACTCGGGTCGTGACAAGTCGCGCGTGATTTTACATCGACAGAATGGGAATTCTGGGAATCGCGTCGCGGTCGCTGCAGTGTGCGGGGCTCCCATTCTGTCAATGTAAAAGCACACTCGACTAGAGTCGTCAGTCGCGAGACGATCCCGCGTGCGGCCGGCCTAACAGAACCAAATAAATATTTTGCCGGTGATGTTTTGGGTTTGCGTTTCCTCGAGAAGCGACTTAAGTTACATCTCATAAAAAATAAAGTCCGCAAATATAGCCTAGTTTAAAAGCAATGAACTTAAAATGAATAAGAATGCAAGAAAAACAATAATGATTATTATGGTAATTAAAACAAGACGGGAACAATGACCCGCCCAACAGTCCTTTACAATCCAACAGTAAAACGAGAGATTAGCGAATACCAAAAGTTAAAAGAAAAATATGAGAAAAGGGACATTAAACTAATCCTTTTCGGCCAGAAATATCTACAACAAAAACCAGAATAACAACCTAAATAACAACCTAACCTAAAAGGAATTTATATTAGTTAAAATGTAATAATAATAATACAAATATAAATTAGAAGAGAAAAAAATAACATCAAACAACTGTAACAAATCTTAAAATAATTACTAGGCAAGCATACCGCCAAAAAAAAATAATAAATAACCAACTAGATTTAATTTTTATTTAAATTCAATCACTGGAACATATATTAGCAGTTTGACTAGTCTCTTACCATAGCATTTTATACGATATGTTGAAGAAAATCACAACCAACACTAATGAAGCGAAACAAATACGTACGATGGAGAGGTTCATTTACCGTTTAGTGGCCAAAGGGAGTGTGTCCAATGTCTATCTTTCGATGGCGCAAGAAATCTCGACTCGGATGTCTTTAAGTGAGAAGAAATCTTTTTCCATTTCCACACATCCTTCGCTGTTCCCATCAAACTAAAAATGATAAATGTCGCAAAACAAAAGAAACTCGCTAATACGAATTAAAAAAAGAAATCAAATCGTATAAAAATAATGTTGGTGTAGGGAAAATAATATATAAAATAAATATAGGTTCACCATAAATTTCAACGAAGAAAGGTAATTTACATTATTTTGTAATGGAAAATGTTCAAATAGGCTGTGGCGGATTATCACAGGCTATTGAGGCTTAAGCCTCAGGCTCCCATGCTTGAGGGGATCCCCAATCAACTGAGTTTCGATGATATAATTCGAGATTTCGCAAATTTCTTTGATTAAATATGACAGAGTACACAAACTGACAAATTCCCTGTTTTATTTTGTTTTATAGACCCTAAAGTAAAGTTTGTTTAATACTGTTTGGTTTTGGCAAACGGCAAAATAGTGTGTTAAGGTTCTTTGAAGTTTGTTTATCAATTAGCCTAAGCACCGTACATATAATTCGTGTAAATGTACTATGTACTGTACACGTACATGTATTGTTAATAAAAAGCTATAGAAAAGGGCCCTATATTCTTCATTGCCCCGGTGCCCCGAGGTGACTTAATCCGCCTCTGCAAATAGGTATTTAATATTTAAAAACTTTCAGCACCAATCACTATTGTAGGATATAAAAGGCAGAGGTGTAGGCGAGTCCTACGTGAAAGATTATCCAGAGAAAAGGAAACGCACGACATTTTATATATATGTGATGCAAATCCACAAGGAAAAAGAAAAAATTATTCCAAGGCCTTTCGTGTATTCAGCAATACACTTCGTCAGGGAATGAATTAATGAATACACGAAAGGCCTTGGAATCATTTTTCCTCTTTCCTTGTGGGTTTGCATCATTCATTTTTTAATTGAAAAAGTAATTTTTAAAATAATGGCGGCCGTAGAACAGAAAAGAACCATTCTCTGGCTCCTTTGACTTTTGCGCCACCCTGTATACCCTTGGTTAACTTTGGTTTTGCTTCCGCCCGAATTGTTCATTCTGACGAAAGTCATGCTTGTCACTCCACCTTAAAATTAGTTTAACGTAGAATCCGAACCACGCCATATATATTTATTTATTTATGTATTTATTTAGGGGTTGTAATGACAGATGATGCGAAATTTGAAACACAAAATAAGATAGCAGTAAATAGAGCACAGAGAGTAACGGGACAGATATTGAGAACCTTTAAACCAGTGGTTCTTAACCTGGGGGGCGCGCCCCCCTAGGTAATTTCCAGGGGGGGCGCGATCCCTTGGGGAAAAACACTAATTGTATTTGTTATTCTCTTAACGAGAGCATGGGCTAATATTGAGAAGTTTATGAAAAAATGCAAAAGTATCCCCCTCCAAGGGGGGCGTGGAGGGAAGGACCAATTCCTAGGGAGCATGGTAGTAAAAAGGTTAAGAACCACTGCTTTAAACGAAGGGACAGGAATGTAATGATTCCTCTACTGAAAACCCTGATCATACCCAAATTGGAATACTGTTCGGTCCTAACATCCCCATATAAAAAAGACATTAGACAGCTGGAAGGGATCCAGAGAATCTTCACAGCCAAGATCAGTGGGTGCAAAGAACTAAATTACTGGGAAAGGTTACGCGAACTAGACCTATATTCACTGGAAAGGAGAGAGAGAGAGATACACCATTATTTACACTTGGAAAATAATGGAGAAACTAGTCCCTAATCTTACTCTGAACCCCGAAACTCCCCAAACAACGGTTGAAAGTAGAAAAGGAAGACTGTGTCGTGTTCCCAAATTAAACCCTGAAAGAAAATATCATAGTAGTTTTGTAGTGAGAAGACCAAAACTGTTTAATCAGTTACCCAAAGATCTAAGAAACACGAAGGGAGTTGCAGTGGAAATCTTCAAAAGACTAGACGCCTGGCTCAGAACAATCCCCGATGAGCCGGGCGTACCTGGCTGTGAGGTGGAGAGCACAAGAAACCAACTTACTACTTCACCAAGACAACTCGAGAGGAGGGGCGACAAGCTTGACCTTCGCGAAATGAGGAATCATCGCGCGAAACCTTCGTAAGGTTATATATACTGTGTACATATATGATACAACTCAGAATGGTTCCTTGAGAAACTTTTGTTACACACAGACCATGCATGGAACAAGGAATTCTTCTGGGAAAAATTAATCTACTATAGTCCTCAGTAATGGTAAACGACTATAGTATTTTCTTTTTCATGATGTTAACTCTACGTAGTCAACGGGTCACTCGCAAAAAGGCCCCAAGATGTAGCTATCTGCTAAGCAGATAGGATCCAGTTTTAGGACAGGATCTAGGGTTTAAAGCAGCCTAGCCCCGCTACATTCAGCAGCTCAATATAAGCAAGAAACTCGTTGCATTCACGTCGGATTGAATACATCAAAGAAAAATGGCTATTTTATTTTTAGCCAGAAACTAAAACTTAAACCTCATATTGAGTTTCTGAATGTAGAGGGGCTAGGCTGCTTTAAACCCTAGATCCTGTCCCAAAGCTGGATCCTATCTGCTTGTATTTCCCTGACTGAAAAAAGCCACAATGTACGCAACTTTCAACCTGCGTTTCGGCTCTAAACAGTTCATATGAAATTAAAACTATCAACTAATGTGGGAATCGTTTGAAACAATATTTAGGACTATAAATGAGGAATGTGTACCGTACAAAATTAAGCGTGCGAAAGTAAACAACAAACCCTTGTGGTTTACTTCTAGAGTAGGAGACATTATAAAGAGTAGAGATAGGGCTTATAGGCTACATAAGTGCGATAAAGACAATTTGTGGTTACGAAACAACTACATATCTCTAAGGCGTGAAGCGAAAAGTGTAATAAAAAAGTCCAAGCGCGAATAATCTCCATAGCTCGTGACGGCAAAGAAAACCCCAAGCGATTCTTTCAATACGTCAACAATAGGAATCCAGTAAAAAGTGTCTTGGGGCCGTTGAAAAATTTTAACGGAGAGCTAGTTTCTGAAAACAAGCAAATGGCTACCTTGCTAAACGAATTTTTTACGTCAGTTTTTACTATAGAAGATGTAACGAATATCCCTACGGTCAAAGACATAATACCTTTTGATAATGGTAATATTTTGGATAATATTGTGGTTGTGAAGGGGAGGTAATGCGTTATATTGATAAAATGAAAACGTGTAAATCACCGGGGCCAGATTCCATATATCCCATACAACTAAAATAATTAAAAGATAGCATTGTTGTGCCGCTAACAAAGATATTTAATGCGTCTATTTCAAAGGGGTGCGTACAAGATAATTTCAAGTTAGCCAACGTAACACCTATCTTTAAGAAAGGCGATAAAGGTGCGGCGGGAAATTATAGGCCAATCAGTTTAAAGTCTGTTGTAGGTAAGCTACTGGAATCAATAATTAGGGATCGTATAGTCGAACACTTAGAATTGTATAACTTAGTTAGAAATACGCAGCACGGTTTTAGGCGAAACAAATCTTGCTTAACTAATCTTTTAGAATTTTTTTCCAAGGCGTGGTTGACGTTTACGATAGTCATCGGGCGGTTGATGTAGTGTATTTAGATTTTCAAAAAGCGTTTGACACCGTACCGCACAAAAGACTGAAAAAAAACTAAGGCTCATGGAATCAGGGGTGTAGTAATAAATTGGATAGAAGAGTGGTTGCGAGGTAGGAAACAGAGGGTGGTCGTTGATGGAGCGGAGTCGTGTTGGGCTAATGTAGCGAGTGGCGTTCCTCAGGGTTCGGTACTGGGCCCCCTTGCTTTTTCTTATATACAGGGTGTTTGAAAACTTTCTGTACAAATTGTAATGGGGGATAGGCAACACGAAGACAAACCCTTTTCGTCTATAAGTGTATGTCCGCTGACGTCACCATTCGGCGCGAGAGGGCGCCGCTGCAATTGGCTAAAAGGTGAAGTGGGCTAGACTCGCGCTTGCCGCGGGCATTCTTAAATCGGACGTAGTACGCGTAACATGGAGCGCTTCACGACTGCTGAGATGGCTGACATGCATATGGTGTATGGGGCTGCCAATGGAAACGGAAGAGCTGCTGTGAGGTTGTACCGACAGCGCTTCCCAAACAGACGTGTGCCAAACCACCAAACGTTTGCGCATTTGCATCGGCGACTGCGAGAAACTGGAACATTCCATGCAAACATGCATGACACTGGTCGGGAGAGAAACGTGCGCACTCCTGACATGGAAGAAGAAATCCTACGGCGATTTGAGGACAATCCAAGCGCAAGCACGCGAGGTGTTGCACGTATCGTCGGTGTGAACCACGACCTGGTCTGGAGTGTTGCACGAGCAGCAGTTACATCCGTTTCATCGTCAGAGTGTCCAGGCATTACAACCTCGGGATTACCCTCTTCGTGTGGAATTCGCACGCTGGTTTCTGCAGCAGACAGCGGTGCAGCCTAATTTTCCGGCTTATGTGCTGTTCTCAGATGAGGCCTGTTTCACACGTGAGGGTGTGTTTAACATGCACAATTCTCACGTGTGGGCGCACGCAAATCCACATGCTACACGGGTGCATGCTCATCAAGAACGGTTCGCCGTCAATGTTTGGGCGGGTATCGTCCATGGCAAGTTGATTGGGCCGTACCTGCTGCCTGCCCGACTCGACGGGCGGGTTTATCGGATATTTCTTGAAGAAACGTTGCCGGAGCTTGCGCTTGGATTGTCCTCAAATCGCCGTAGGATTTCTTCTTCCATGTCAGGAGTGCGCACGTTTCTCTCCCGACCAGTGTCATGCATGTTTGCATGGAATGTTCCAGTTTCTCGCAGTCGCCGATGCAAATGCGCAAACGTTTGGTGGTTTGGCACACGTCTGTTTGGGAAGCGCTGTCGGTACAACCTCACAGCAGCTCTTCCGTTTCCATTGGCAGCCCCATACACCATATGCATGTCAGCCATTTCAGCAGTCGTGAAGCGCTCCATGTTACGCGTACTACGTCCGATTTAAGAATGCCCGCGGCAAGCGCGAGTCTAGCCCACTTCACCTTTTAGCCAATTGCAGCGGCGCCCTCTCGCGCCGAATGGTGACGTCAGCGGACATACACTTATAGACGAAGAGGGTTTGTCTTGGTGTTGCCTATTCCCCATTACAATTTGTACAGAAAGTTTTCAAACACCCTGTATATTAACGATTTAGATGTCGGCCTAGTCAGTACAGTTTCAAAGTTTGCGGATGACACGAAGCTGGGTGGTAGGGCGATTAATGACGAAGATAGAGGTAAAATCCAAGAAGATCTGAATAAAATCGTTGATTGGTCAATCACATGGCAAACAAATGAGATTTAATGTCGATAAGTGCAAAATTTTACATATAGGTTCGTGTAACGGTAATTTTGCGTATAGTATGTCAGGGAAAGAGTTAACAAGCGTAGAGCAGGAAAAAGATTTAGGAGTTATAGTCACTGGTGACTTAAAAGTAGCGAAACAAAGTACAGCAGCGGTCAGTAAAGCGAACAAAGTGTTAGGTTTTATAGCTCGGAATTTTGAGTACAAATCGCGCGATATTATAGTTCCTCTTTATAAGTCATTAGTTAGACCCCATTTGGAGTACGCGATCCAATTTTGGAATCCGCATATGCGCAAAGATATAGACAAAATCGAAAGAGTTCAAAGACGAGCAACTAAGATGATTCCGTCGCTTAGGTCAAAGTCGTACGAGGATAGACTGAAAGAGTTAAAATTGACTACACTCGAGACTAGGAAGCTAAGGGGTGATCTAATCCAGGTTTTCAAAATTATGAATGGGTTCGATAACGTAGACAGAGATAGCTTTTTCGAAATATCTCAATATAATAGGACTAGAAATAACGGGTGTAAGTTGACAAGTAGAAGGTTCGAGACAGCAGTTGCCAAAAACTTTTTTACGCATAGAATAGTTTGCCGGTAGAAGTAATTAGTAGCACGTCTATAAACATGTTTAAAAATCGATTAGACGCATATGTTGAAAGATTGGGTATAGTTTAAGGTAGTAAAATTAAGGCTTTACGGTTCGGAACCCACGTAAAATTGTAGGTCCCCTCCGCCACCACGGAGGACATGCACAATACACAATTACGAACACAGTTAGGTAGACCAGCCATGAGTGGATCCTAGGGTCTTTGTTGGTCTGAAACATTATAACAAGTATGATTACCTTAGTTATACGCATGACTCGTATATATAAGTAATTTAACTATTAAGCATAAGTAGTAAATCAACTTCAGAATAAGAGTAATTTTTAAGTATTTTATTATATGTAATTTATTTTAGAAGGGCTCATATGGTGAACAATGGCAACGTCCGCATTACAGTCAAGTTCCCAACGAAGCATCAAGGGTGTCATCAGATTAATTTAAAGGAAAATATTTGAAGTTGCGTTTAATTTATTTATTGGAAATCATTTAAAAAAATAGCTTTCAATTTTTGTAATTTTTAAGGTATAGTCTTTATGCTTATTTTTATATTAGGAAGTTTGTCGAAATTATACTCGCTTGATTTTCTGATCCAAGCAAAAATTTATGTACTTCACATTGCGTACCTAAGTTCGAAGGTCACGGCATGCCACTGAGACACTCCCACTTATTATCAGTCAAGGTGCATATATATATATATATATATATATATATATATATATATATATATAAAATGTGTTTTGCCTGCATCCTCAATGACCGTCTTAATGACCCTTCGTGATTGAAGGACTTATAAAAAATAACTAACCAACAGGAACAAAAGAGAGGTGGTTAAATAAGACATGACCTTAAACCGAAACCTCTCAAATGAACAACTGAAGCGCATTTTTTCAGTCAAAAACCTTTATTTTTACTTAAGTGTAAAAGAAAAACCGGCGATGAACTGTCCCAAACCAGTCTGAAAAATGAGGAAGGGAGGTACAGTGATGAGACTGCTGCATACTAATATATTCATGTCAACCCGGGACTCCTTTTAAAGGGGGACTTATTTTTCCCGGTTGGTGACAGCGTTACCACCTTTCTCAACGCCTCTGGTTGACGAAGGACGAAAAACTGGAACAACCAACTTTAATGGCAAACATTCTACAACAAATGAGTTATGTCCCGTAATTAAGAGGCTATTTAAAGGTCACTAAATTCTTTAAAAAAGGTCTTTAAAAATATAAGAGTTGAATCGATAATTATCACTAATATAAAGAATGTATCGGGTGATTTTTTTAAACATCTGACAGTCAAAAAAGGTTTATATTTTTTTATTAACTGAAATAAAATCATGAGTGTTTTACTGTACCTTCTCTACACATGGGAAATTAGTTCCCTAGTGCAAAAAATGCTGTATGTAACATACCCTCAGTTCATTAACTCTTTGTACACAGACAACAAAATTTTTCAGTACTCTGGACCAGGCATGGGGCAATTACTTGGTCAATGTAATTAATTACATTTACTTGACATTCTCAATTACTGTAGATGGTGAAATACTTAATTACAATTACTTATCAAAATAATTAATTACAATTATGTTTACAAAGAATTGAATTTTTCCATAAATACGCACCATTTGATTTATGTCATGCTTTTCTATCTAAGTATTTCAATTCCATTTTCAGTTTTGGCCATCATCTTCAATGAAAACTAGATAATATTAGATCAATGAAATGGACTCCTTTTTTTTAACATTGCACGGAACTGTATTTTTCATTAAGCAGTTCTTGCTATGGACATTGGACATATGTATGTGATATGGGTTAATGAAACCAAAGATAAGGCACTCAAAAAATACTAATAAGTATTGACCCTGGTGATCTTATCTTCTGTGGATAAGACAAAAGAACTGGCATTTATTTTATCAAAATAATAATAAGGGCAAAACATTGGCAATTTAATTAGGAACATTTGAAATAAATGGAACATTTTACAGTATTTTTAATAAAAATAACATTTTATTTCAAAAGAAAGCCCCCCTGACATCATGAGCGAGTAGTTTAAACTATATGCTTTCAGTCTGTTTAAAAGGCCGAAAAAAACAATGTAATTGAAAGTAATTGACTGTAATTATGTCAATTACCTCGGTTTCCCATTGTAATTAATTACAACTACAATTACCAATTACACGAAAAAATGTAATTAATTACGATCAATTACAAATTACACGAAAAAATGTAATTAATTACGATCAATTACAAATTACCCGCTCTGGACAAAGTATCTTTTGAAATTTGAGAAATGTCTTGCTCAGTTAATATTTTCAATTCTTTTATTGGGTGAATTCTGTTGAAATATTCTATCTTTAAAATAACCCCACAAACAAAAATCACGGGGGTTTAGATCGGGTGATGTTCGTGATATTCCTTTATTATAAACTGCGGGAAATCTGTTGGACAGGATTGTTCCGTCGAGGGTATCGCGTAAGTAGCGTGAGCTGAAACAACATCACATAGAACATGTTTTGCGTTAGAGGACTAATTTTCCATGTTTATAAAAGGTACAGTAAAAATTTCAAGCTTTTATTTTGGTTAATAATTTTAACTGTCCTGAAAACATCACCCGAAACAAAATGGATTTCAAATGAACTCTGCTTAACAATTTTTATATATAATTAATAAGGTTTGGGGGATGTTTATTAATCTCCTTCCTAATGGCAAAGGTCATATGACGGAGGGGATCTACACTTTTACTTGGGATCTAAACTGAGGGTCGCTACATCATCTGAAAACACCCAACTGAAAATTGCGCCGCCGTCGTCTGCCACAAAATTTACATACACGTAATAAAAAAAATATATATTACTATTTATTATTATAAATTCACATGAAAGTGACGGCAAACGTTTAGCACATAAAAAAATATAATGAAGGGTCCAAATAATGGCGAAATTTCGTCATTAAAAAAAAAAACGGTAATTTTAAGTCATTTTGGAAAATATTTGGCAACACTGAATTGGTCGCGATTATACTATTTTCAACGAAAGTATAGGTACAGTGTTAGAGACAAACACATGGAAAGCCGAACATCTAAATGGAAGGGTGTAACAGCTTGAACGGGTTAAACATTTTTCCATGTTTATTATAGCTAATTCATAGTTGTCGACAAAGATAATATACAACGGACGGAATTCACATTGTATCAAATTGTCGGATACACTGGCACCGGACCAAGAAAGGTTTAAAATTAATGGTTTTTATCCGAGTTGTACAATATTTTAATATTCTTATTAGCATATTTGATTTACGACACGAATTACGGTATTCTTTCTTAATATGAGGATCATCGCTTAAAGAAATAGCTATGACTCAAATGTTTTAAATTCGTGTCCCTCATTAATAGCAACACCAATTATCATAACTGAAATATACTTGTACTCTTCCGCCGAAACTGTTTAGAAAAAAAAATGCATTTACCTTTTCTTTATTTACATTAAACACAATACTTTTCCGCATAAGTGTCACATATTTAGTAAGTAGGCAACCCGTAAATGTATAAAGAGTAGACTTAATAATAGTAAAGGCCCAATTGGCGTACTCTACATGAGCACTTAAATGAATCAAAAAACACAGTTCCACATTGGACTGAATGTGTGACGACAGTACCAGTGAATTAGGATACACTATATATACATGAGAGAGAGAGAGAGAAGAGAGAGAGAGAGAGAGAGAGAGAGAGAAACTGCGCGACTTTAGAAACACTCTTTATTATGATTAACCTTATCATAAACCGCCTTATCACAGATCGTCCAATTGTTTTTAGTTAATATATTTATATCTTCTTTGAAGACATAGATAGACCTACTCAAATTCTTTAAATGATTCTATTTAAAAGCGAAACTGATTAGGGTATGGCCCACCAGAATAATCACTGATCCTTGATAAGGAACACTTTTTCGAATAGTTTAGACGTTAGAGAAACAAAGAAAATGCTATTGGTCTGTAGTTATTATTGGACAATACCATATTTGTTCTTCACTGACTTATGGCATCATGTAGACAGACGCTCACGAGTTCAACGTGGATGTAACTAAAGGACAAAAACATTTCACAAAATAACAGTGATATCGTACATTATAAAGATTCATAATTGCATATTTTTTTATTTTTTTGGCATATGCAAGATATATTCCCATCGATTCATCGATTTGTAGTACCTGGTATTCCATACATTAAAACCAAGCTCACCCTCTCGTCTATTGTTAATTTCGCAGCCATCCCCTACCTAAAAGGAAAAAAAATAATATATTATCGTCAACACTGAAAATTCGTATGATGCGCAACTTTTGCGCCACCCTGTCTGTGTATATATATATATATATATATATATATATATATATATCACAGAGTGATTAAAAAAATATAACACTTATATGGGTTTTTTTATTTTTTATTTCCAATTTATTTGTGAATATTTTTTGTGATGCAAACAGTGCTTCATACAGTTTCTACTTGCTGTCCACGGATATGTATGCATGTATGAAAGCGGTCAAACGTTGCTTCCAGAGCCCTGAGGCACATCTCTGGTGGTACTGATTGGATGACATCTGTAATTCTTTCCCATATAAGTGTCAACATTTTTTTTTAATTACCCTGTTTCTTTTTTTTGTTTTTTTTTTCACTGAAAGGTAGATAATATGCGAGTTTCTCTTCCCATGAATGACGTTCACATTCTTCATAGGCCAATTTTTCATGCAGATGAAACAAATAAATTTCACCTTTTAGTTTCATTGTTTCCCAAAGTTGTTTCGATCATTTTGGAATTCAGTTTAAGATTAGGAACCAGTTTTTCATTTCCTTTATATAATTGTGGTGAATGTACCATTCTCTTTTTTTTCCCCAACTCTCTTTTTTCCAACGAGATCTGGATTCAGTTCGAATACAATTTCTTTATATTTGTTTTGGTTGAAAAGTAAACAAGTTTGTATTCCTCTTAATTGAGTTATTTCTTCTTTTCTTCAAAGGATGTTAGAAATGAGCGATGTTTCTCCGTCTTCGTTTGATTAGGAATAGTATACGAGTATACTGTTCCTTGTGGTAGTACTGAGATACGTACCTCCGATTCTGTTGTTGATAGTTGTTATATTGAAACAACTTGCTTTAAGGAAGTTATAAATCAGTTGTTTTACTCTTCAATAATTATAGTTCATTTTCTGTGCTATGTCATGTTCACGCTTGGCAAAGTCTACGTGGCTATACTCGTATTATATCGTAAGTGGCATTACATTGAGTGCCTAATGCTCTGTTGTGATAGGTACGATCTTCCAGAACCGATTCAACCTGGTAACCTGACTGTGATTTCGCGCGACCATTCCTCCTCGCACGGTGGTCAGGCTCGTGGTCTCGCATTTAGAGTTGGTTCGGTGTAGTGGAAATTTGGTTTACCGAGATCTCCATTTCACGGAATCACACGCATCCGACACAATCTGGTGATGTCCCGAGATGGATAGCCAGTTTCCTCTTGAAGATGCTAACATCAGCACCAGAAAAATTTCTGTTGGTAATTGGTTAAATAAAATTTGGTCCTCTAACTCCAAACTACTTCGTCTCAGAGGTGAAACAGTTCCTTGTCCAGTTTTCATATCTATCTATCTATCTATCTATATCTTGGCTGTAGAATTTCTTTGAATTGCTTCTAGTTTATAATTTCTTCTTTTTTGTATGAGGACGTCAAGACTGGGAAGTATTTAAATTTTGGTACGATTAGTGTTTTTCAGCAGGGGGAATCATTATTTTCTTGTCCCTTCTTTTAAAGTAACTGTCTCGTTTTTGTTTTTGTTTTTGTTATTGCTGTCTTATTTTATGTCTTAAATTTCGCATCATCGGCCATTAATTTTCTCGCTGTTTTTCGTATCGTCAGCAAAAGATGTTTCTATACTGTTGTTGGTTACCTCACTGTCTATGTCTGTTGGCATGAAAATAAATAGGAGTCGGGCTAATACTGTTCCTCGTGGTACTGAGCTACGTACTTCCAATTTTAATGATTTTAATGGATTTTTACAACTTGCTGACGTTCTCTGAGAAAATATAGATCAATTTTCTCATTCTGGCCTTTATTCCCATGTGATATTATTATCACACTTGTCAAATGCTCTACAAAATGAGATGTCAGTGATACTGGTCTGTAGGTCTTTATTTGAGACCCATCTCCTCCTTTATATATAGGGACAATGTTTGCCCTTTCCAGGATGCTTGATATTTCCCCCGTGTCCGGAGGTCTTCACCACATCAAATATGGGGGTGTAGTCATTTCATTTTCACGGTTTTTAATCAAAGCGATCCATTTGTCCGAACCTGAAGCCAAGTGCGCTTTCATTTGTTCTATAGCTCGCGCTATATCTTCTGGTGTAAAATAAAAATCAGTTATAAACTCTCTTTGTAATTTCTCTTCGAAGAAGGTATTTCTGTCAGGTACCACTTTGTTTCTTTTTGGAGTACTGAAAACCGATTCATACTGAGCTCAGATATTTTAAATTGTCTCTTAGTTAATTATTTTCTTTCTTTAAGGGATTGATAGTGGCGCGCGTTTTTGTTTTCCTCTTCGCAGCTCTAAAAGTATTTTGGGTTTTCCTCTATTACTTCTACCACATCTTTCTCTTCCCTGTCTGAATGGACTTCAATTAGAGCTTGTATTTCTTCACTGATAATCTCCAGCATTTCTTGTATCACTTTCTTGGCATTGCTGTCCGTGCAATTCATTAATTTTGTTACTGTACTCTTTCTTTTGCGGAATATTGTTCGTTTTTCTCTCTCGAAATAATTCCTCCTTCCTTTTGGCTGTGCTTTCAGAACATATTTTCCTAAAATTTTCAACGTCTTTTATTCCGAGGTTATTAGCATTTCTTCGGTTGTTTTATCCTCTAAGACTGTTTTCCACTCTATTTGGGCCATATAGGATCTGATTTCTTCCCAATTTATAGTCTTGGAGTTTAGGTTAAAAACCTTAAATTTACTTCTTTTTTGGTATATTTTCTCTTAAGGTTGTTCTCATATTAGTTGATATTTCGACAATGTTGTGGTCTGAGATAATAGTTAGGGTTATTTTCACGTCATCAATGAAGTTTGTGTTGAGATGGAGGTTCCCCAGATGGAATAACAAGCATGAACAAGCGTCTTTAAAACCAGAGATATTTGAATTAATCGCTGCCATTACCTCGAGCGCGGGAGGGTTAACACGTAAAATGGTTCTGGATGCGAAAGCTTACGAGTTTCCTCGGTTATTTAAGTATAACAGGTTGTCTTAACTTTTATCACGTCGTAGTGTTGTGGTAGCGCTCGCGACTCCGACTGAAGAAGTCCCGGATTCGAAACTTCGGAAAACAATTTTGTTTCATACAAAAACACACATGCGTGTTATTCCACACACCAGTGTTCAATAAAGAGGCAGAAGAAAGGTTAATTTACAAAGCGTCACTCCGCCCATGCACCCATTTAGGGTACGAGCAGCTGAAAGTATCATTGCTAAATACATATACCGTCAGCGTACAAACGAGACTTCCGTTCCTAGTTCATCACAAACAGGAGCAACAATGTTCCTTGCTATCATAATTCAATGAGCAGTCAAAATAAGTCAATTCCTTGTTCGTGTCGCTAGTTTGTATTGTCGACAATCCCGACTCCATAGGTCTGGGTACACGACTCATCAGGAGCAAGATTCACCGCAAGTTTGTATTTTCTCCCCGAGGCAACATAATGTATACCCGTTCCAATGACAAGCACTTTCGTGTTCCCCTAAGATTGGTCAGGCTTGCTCTCCACAAACTGGACCAAGAGGTCAGAATTTCTGCCCTTTGAAACCTTCATGCTATTCGTGCTTCTTATGTATTTCCGTGTAAGATTAAAGTAAAATTATCGGTAACTATTATAAATTTTACATAAAAACATCTTTTTAACCTTATCTAATTACAAATAATATAATCTAACTCAACCTTACCTAACCGGGCACTATTTAATCTAATACATTTAAGCCTAGATCATAACTCAATTATACTAAACTTGCATTTTATGTCGTACCGCCAAACGGGGTTGTTTTATCGCTGAATAACGCTAAAACGCGATTAATTCCGTGATACGAGATAACGTGAGGTAACGCAGTTATTAAAGATAATGGATAACTTATTTATGGCATCAAGAAATTACCAAATGGGTTCCCAATTGTTGAACATCTCATATTCAACAAATTTTAACTGTTGAAATTACTGCCTGTACAAAACTGCAGGTGGGGGTTTTCTCCTATTTATGGCATCAAGAAATTACCAAATGGGTTCCCAATTGTTGAACATATCATATTCAACAAATTTTAACTGTTGAAATTACTGCCTGTACAAAACTGCAGGTGGGGGTTTTCTCCTATTTATGGCATCAAGAAATTACCAAATGGGTTCCCAATTGTTGAACATCTCATATTCAACAAATTTTAACTGTTGAAATTACTGCCTGTGCAAAACTGCAGGTGGGGTTTTCTCCTATTTATGGCATCAAGAAATTACCAAATGGGTTCCCAATTGTTGAACATCTCATATTCAACAAATTTTAACTGTTGAAATTACTGCCTGTACAAAACTGCAGGTGGGGGTTTTCTCCTATTTATGGCATCAAGAAATTACCAAATGGGTTCCCAATTGTTGAACATCTCATATTCAACAAATTTTAACTGTTGAAATTACTGCCTGTACAAAACTGCAGGTGGGGGTTTTCTCCTATTTATGGCATCAAGAAATTACCAAATGGGTTCCCAATTGTTGAACATCTCATATTCAACAAATTTTAACTGTTGAAATTACTGCCTGTACAAAACTGCAGGTGGGGGTTTTCTCCTATTTATGGCATCAAGAAATTACCAAATGGGTTCCCAATTGTTGAACATCTCATATTCAACAAATTTTAACTGTTGAAATTACTGCCTGTACAAAACTGCAGGTGGGGGTTTTCTCCCCAACAGTTAAAATTATAAATTTGGCCAATGACGGTTTTGGATAAAGTAAATAATCAGTGAAAGATAACAACATTATTCCATCATAATGAAACACACACACACACACACACATATATATATATATATATATATATATATATACATACATATATATACAGGTCTGGTTCAGTTTCGAACAATATTCCGTTTGCAAACACGCGAAGAGGGAAATTACCATAATCTCGAATCTGCAAGTATACTGACCCCATCTAATGATGAACACCCAAATTTTCTCTGAAAGAGGGCTCGTATTTATGTATATAAATTTTCCCACATCTAACGTTCATGCATGTTTAAAACCATTAAAATATACCTTTGATTTGGACTTACACTCATAAATGTATGTATCACGCACGCACACGCAAAAACAGTCAGACAAATTATCATTCGAATACGCGGCTTCGCGTGTGTCAGGAGGGTATGTCTGAAAATGTTTTTGGTGGGTGCAGCGAGAAATGGGCATGCAATGGATTTGTTGGCATAGAAAAAAAAATATATATATAAATATACATATGGAATAATTCCGTCTAAATTATAAAAATGAATTCATTTATAAAAATTATAAAGCCATTTATAATTACCTTCAGGGAAAGTTACGTACACTTAAATAATTACTGTATCCTTGGAAAAAAAAAATATATATATATATAGTCGTATGCCCTTTCCATAACAGTTTTTAACACCATTACTCAACATAATAATTCTCTCGTAGGCTAAAATTCAGGACTCAACACTAAAAAAAAAATGTGGCCTTGCTCTTTATGCATTTTTTAAAGCATAAAATGCATTTTTATTAATGCCAAACCAGCAGCATAAAACAAAAGACATACGTATTGTGAATACAAAACAAGGAATTGAAGCGACGTCTTCATTGAAATTCAGTTTGGTTTGTGCAGACTTAGTCAACAATTTGGTAGGCTCTTATTTGGTAGGCTCTTAATAGAAGTCAGTAACGCAGGCATGCTAATTATTACAGTACTATCATCACAACAATACTACTATATATATATATATATATATATATATTGAAGTGAGTGCACGTATAATAAATTTAAATAATCACAGATGATAATAATAAAAGGGGGGGACTCAGGGGTGGGGGCTGGTGGAATAGGGTTAGGCCACTAGAGGGGAAGGAGAGATATGAGAGAGAGAGAGAGAGAGAGAGAGAGAGAGAGAGAGAGAGAGAGAGAGAGAATTTAGCATATGTTAAATTAAAAAAATACAAGATGTCTCGAAAGAGTAAAACACTGAAAACAGAGAAATTAATTAATAACGAATGAAAGAAATAAATAACGCTAAAAAATCAGATAAGGATTAAAAAAAAAGGTAACATTTGGCAACCGAACGTCGCCTTAGGCAATACTAACCTAAGCCGCTTGAAACATGTTTGACAAGTTTGAGTTTATATATATTTTTTCTATTTTATTTTTAAAAGGAGACCGAAGGAAATTACGAGAGACGAATCTAAATTTGCCATTTTTTTTTTAAAAGATATATTCGTGTGTTACCACCTGTAAGATATTTCAAAATAGGTTTTTTCAGAAACCAGTTTGGTAGAAAATTAAAAATATTAATACGCCAAAGAGTTGTCATACTCCATCTTTAAACTTTTGTTCCACCAAATAAATTTCACCGCGTACCTGCTGACGTTTCCCCCCCCCCCTGACAAAAAAAAAAGGGGGGGAGTTACACCTTATGTGAAACATTGGTGTTTTGGTCGTGTAACAGTACTGTTATAAATGAAATGCTGAGGAAGAATATATGACAATGATGATATCATCTTTGAAGATGAAATTCATCATCAAAATTGCTGAAAAGGTGGAATTTTCTCAAACCGCTTCCCGTTTTCTATTACATTTTTATGACAAACTAATTCAAATTATATTTTGCATCCGTGAACAATTTTTTTTTAGATTTTAAATGAAATACCTAAAATATTTTTAATTAAATAATGCGGAATTTAATTTAAAAAAGAATTAAGTAGCAGTAATCAACAAACCTAAAAATTAATAATTGAAAATAATTGATAATTCACCGCAATTTAAAGATAAATAGTTATATAATTTAATAATTAATTTAATAAACCTTGAATGTTCTCCGTTAACGTATATATATATATATCATCGCTAATTCGGCTTAATGCAGCGGTCGGAGGGTCGGAATAGCCGAAAAGTCGGAATAGTGGAAGCCCTCTCCTAAATTATCAAGAGTTTATCAGTTTGGTACAAAAATCCTATTGTTGTTTAGAGCATTTTGTATGACGTTGTTCATATTTTGAGTCTAAAGTAGCTAATATTAACATTATAAATAATAAAAACTATAAAATAATTATAAAATAAATAGATTACACGTAAATACGATCAATGCAAACAATGAGGGAGAGTCGTATTAATCTGGAGCAATGCGGCGGTCTAGAGTCGGAATAAGGGAGCGTCAGAATACCATATGGTCGGACTACCAGGAACATTATATATATATATATATATATATTTTTTTTTTATTTCTCGTAAGACTTTTAAATATTTTTTGTGTATAAATTACTGTTTTCTTTAACTTGTAAAATCTTTTCAAACGAGCTTTTTATTCGGTAATTATTTTTCTTCTTTAACTCGTAATAATATGTAATTAAATTTGGGTTTTTCTCTCACTTATTTTGGTAAAAAAACAAATCCCACTTATTGTTTATATCTGTCATAATTCTATATATATATATATATATATATATATATATATATATATATATATAATCATTATATGAATAATGAATAATAATATTTATTGTGATAGACAATTCATACCGACTCATATTTAGCAAATGTTTAAAATGGAGTGTTTTAAAAAACTATTTCCTTATTGCAATATTTGTACTTACATATTCTCTGTACGTAACTTTTGGGTAATAAAAAATAATAATAAGTATTATTTTTGTAATTATTATTATTATTATTGTAATTATCATCATTATTACTTCATATATTTCATGATGATTTTGCGCTACATGAACAAAATCGACGTTTGACCTTATGCAAATACGTTGGTTTCATATTTCAAACTTCATTTCAGATTTTCAATAAAAATTACTAATCAGACCTAACCTAACGTAGCGTAACCTGATTGGACATAAAGTAACCTAACCTAATTAAGGCTAATTTTTGTATAATGTCGATATTGTGCAAATCGACTTTGTTCCGCTATCGGAGCAATTTTATTCAAATTAATTTTTATTATTTGAGAAAAAACTTAATCTGTCAAAACTTCCTTCTTCTTCCTCCCCCCCCCCTCTCTCTCTCTCTCTTTCATAACTCAATGACAACTACTCTTGCCCTGCGAGTTAGGATAAGTTAGGTTAGGTTAATGAAGTTAAATTAGGTTAAGAGAAACTTGGTGTAACTAAAGCATTTGATTCACTGAGATCCGACGTGTTTTGATGCAATCATGCTTTTAATTAACCTTTTTCCTTTGTAGTTTTTACTTTAGCAAACGGTTATCTTTCGAAGCGACTTACGGCTTAACTTGCCCTCCGAAGCAAGACCATAACGCCTCGCTGCAAACGAGGGTCTCCCGTCCGAGTACCCCACCCCCCTGATTGATTCTCATACTCATATGGTCTCGTTTCGCTACGGAAGGTACTAAAGAGGTCGACCGATATCAAATGTATTCCAACCCTACTACGTCCCGACGTAGGGTAACCACCTTCGGTTGAGCCTTCTAATGTACTACAGTAGTTTTGGCTGCGTCTGAAATCACCCCAGTCCTAATTCCAGCTCGGCAGTGAAAAGGTCACCTAAAATAAAATTATCTTTTTGATAAAGTTCTTCCCCGTTATTCACTGGCACTCGACATTTGGCACTCAGCGTTTGATATTTAGTATTTGACATTTGTGATTAGGTATTTTAATTTCATTTAAAATTAACTGGATTACGGTAATCTTGGAAAATTGATTATCAATGCATAGAGAGTATACCATAAGGAAAAAGAAAAATGATTCCAAGGCCTTTCGTGTATTCTGAAGTACACCTCGACAGGTGACGAGGTGTACTTCTGAATACACGAAAGGCCTTGGAATCATTTTTCGTTTTCCTTGTGGGTTTGCATCATTCATTCATTTCACGTGTTTAATTGTGAAATTCATCCCATATATATATATATATATATATATAACGTCGTGGCCAATGTCGTAACACCGCTTCCGGGAGATCAGCGAAGTTAAGCGACGTTGGGTCTGGGTAGTAGTTGGATGGGAGACCGTCCTCCGCGCCCAGATTATGTAGCGACCGTGGTTCGGATCCCACGTAAAGCTGTAGGTCCCCTCCGTCATATGACCTTAGATGTTGCGAAGGAGGTTGAACAACCCCAATAAAAAAAAATATATATATATATATGACAATTTGATTTATCTATCCATCCATCTAAAAGCTCAAAGATGTAATTAAAGTGACACATTTTATTTTTATTTACGAGTGTAAGAACAAAATCATTAATTTGCAATGGGTAAATAGATATTTTGTAACTCATCAAGAAATCCACTCGTATCAGACCAGAAATAGATCAAAGCTCGTTATACCTCAATTTAGATTGTCTTCATCTCAAAAACTACCCATTTTCATTAGATTGAAATTATGGAATGACTTGCATGCCGATATAAAAAATATTGTGAATGTAAATTTGTTTAAAATCAAGTTAAAATCCCGATTAATAATGGCATACTAACGAAAATCTAGGATTTATTAATTTCTCGGGTGTAATCTAGTATTAAAAAACATTTCTTGGGATTGTTCAGTTCTTATCTCTCGTATATAATATTGGTTTCTTTGTGTGGTATTGGTATAATGCCTTCAATGGTGACCTTGCATTTGTCATGTCAGTAATGATAACTTAACATTAATACATACTTTAACTATTAATAATACTTATTTACTTACTTATTACTAATTAATAATAACTGTTTATTTTTAATAAGAGCCCAGTAAAGCCTAAAGCTTAAGGGCCAAATTAAATTAAATAAATAGTCGAGCTTCACAATTATTCATGTCATTGTAAATTGAAAAAAATGTATTTATTTTATTCTTAATAAAAGGTTATTCAATTCAATAAAAAGAAAATTCATTTATCATTATGAACACTTTTGGTTTGTTGTCTGTTTACAGAATTTCTATTATAAAAATTTAAACCCAGTTTAGCATCTAAAAAAACGGGTTATTTTAAGGTTAGATTGTACAGGTCAGTAATTAAAGGGTGTTAAAAACAGGTATTGTGTGTGTGTGTGTGTGTGTGTGTGTGTGTGTGTGTGTGTGTGTGTGTGAATCCATTTATACACTAATCTAGCCTAACTTACTGAATCTAATCAAGCTTTTTTCATTATTTGTATCGTATGTTAAACATGCAGTACAGGGTGATTCACTCGCTGGTGGCCCGCAGAGTATCGTATTGGCGATTCTCTGAGGCTACCAGCGAGTGAATCACCCTGTAGATTGAAGAGGATTTTTAAAGTAGAGTTCGATTTAGTTCCATTCGATTTAATGCCAATACATTTTATCTAATTCCAGTCTCACCAATCTAATCAAACCTAACCTTAATTACACTATCCTGGTCTGACCTGACATAATCTAACTTGACATTAAATAGTAGACTAATGCCGGATTTCTCTCTCTCAGGATGTAATTAGATTAAAATGTAGGCCTACACCCCTTATCACTTATATCTTAGTTTAAAATATTTTAAAGGAAATCTTTTTATAAGTCTCCCCTTACCGTAATTAATCTAGCATAGACCTAAAGAATATGGCAGTAAAGCAAGAGCATACGTTTACAGTAGACCAAGAGATTAATTAATACTAGAACGCATTATAACTCGTTAAATTTAAATTTATGATACTGTCATTTAATTAATAGCAAATTGATGTAATTCCAGAATGAGCGTGATCGACATCACTTCAGTGGGTTACAAATGCAGCTCACTTCCAATTTGACCTTATTCTTGTCTCATAATTGAGACAAGAATTTATTCCAGTTGATCTCCTTCATAATCCCTATTTACAGCCCCCCCCCCCCCCGGTTTTTTTTTTTTTAATAAGGTCAGTTTTAAATTATTGCATCACTATAAAAAAAATCAGGACGCAGTTGTAGAAATCTCGTAAAAACTATCGACGAACATAAATTTTATACCCTGATTACATCAATTCATATATGGTATATAAATATAACTGTTTAAATAAAATGTAAATATCATATTTATTAATAAAGTCTTAATGAAAATAGTTTCGTTTTAATGTAAATTTTTGTTAAAATTAATTTACATTTATAATATATTATTAAATAAATAAATTGCCTATCTACTTAATCTTAAATGACTTACAGTACGATAAATAAACAATGAAACTTTAACAAATACCCCCTAAATTATTCATTTATAAAACGAGGCTAGTTTATTGGGTCGCTAAAAAACTGGTAACGCTAAATAGGAAAATGTTAATAGCGATCGGGTAACATTTAATAAATTTGGTGATTAAAAAAAAATAGTCTTATCTCAGTTCATGATGCATAACGAATCTATCAATAAACTGGCAACAATTTTCAGGCGCCAGCAGGAATGACGTCACAATCCAAGATGGCCGACTGATACAACGTTTAGTTTTTGCGATTCCCAAATAAATGCGGAGAAAACTGATATTTTTGGCGACAGGTACAAATTTAAGGGATTGTTTGGATGGGTCAGGTCAAAGGTCAATGTATATCCGACCTTATGGTGTTCGGTATAAGTAAAGAGGCATCTTATTTGGTTTAAAATTAAAGGGTTTCGTTGGCTTTTATGGGCAGGTTGAAAAGAAAAGAACTTCATCCATTGTATACTATTATTTAACTAGTTACTGACTTTCAGATTACATACTTATTTCACCGCTGACGACTTCAAACATGACATAGCATACGGAGGTAGTTTAAAATCTCTGAAGCTCGCGTTCTTTTTTATAAATATGACAGTTATTGATGCGCACGTGATGTTGTAATGCTCAGGGTGGAAGGGAACAGCAATTAAATGTAGTTTTAATGAAGCAGAAAATATTTTTATTTTAGAAAAAATAACTAGACACACATGTTTATATATATATATATATATACATATATATATATATATACACAGGGTGGGCCGTAAGTTTCCATACATAGGAAAAATTAAACGTTTGTTTTTATGTTTCAGATACCCTAAGAATATGCGTTTGACGTAAGATCTTGTTTACTGATGAAGCAAATTTTTACGTCAATGGAGAGGTTAATCGGCAAAACATACGTTATTGGAGTAATGCTAACCCTAACTGGCTGAGTCCGACGAAGATGCAAGGTGCCGGTAAAGTGATGGTGTGGGCCGGGATATGGGGTGACAGAATTATTGGACCAATTTTTGTCAGTGGAAATCTTAATGCCGAAAGGTATCTTAACATGTTGCAAGAAGAGATTTTCCCATCCCTGCTAAACGAGGAAGGTAACTTCCCAGTTTACTTCCAGCAAGATGGAGCTCCACCTCATTATGGTCTTCACGTGCGTCGGTATTTGGATCAGCAGCAGTTTCGGGATGCTTGGATTGGTCGGCGTGGTCCTGTGGAGTGGCCTCCCAGATCCCCAGATCTCACCCCCCTTGATTTCTATCTTTGGGGGCACTTGAAGGCCATGGTGTATCAGGAAAAGATACGAGACATAAATCATCTAAACTCTAAAGGAACGTATCACCAACGCCATTACAAGCATAACGTCAACTGTGCTAATGCGTGTTCATCAACAGTGGGGAACACGTATTGAAATGTGTTTTCAAAACAATGGCAACCATGTAGAGCATATTATATAAATAAAAATGGTTGTCCATAAAAAAATGTTTATTTTTCCTATGTATGGAAACTTACGGCCCACCCTGTATATATATATATATATATATATATATATATATATATATATATAGCTTAACCTGTTGGCTCTAAGAACTAGAGAGCGTGCTTCAATGCTCGAGGGAACAATACAAAAAAGGTGCCGATGTAAGCATAAAAACACAAGCAAATAAAACCAGTAAGTTTGACACTGATATTTTATATATATATATATATATATATAATGATTTATTACTTATTATAACTAAGTTTAACAATAAAATGAATTGTTAGACCGTGTCTTTTAAGCTTTAAAAGTTTCTGTATGATTTGGGGCTAAATTTCATGAGCATGACAGTCGCTTCAAGTCAATGACATCATTATACAAACTCTCCCACGAACGTCACAAATTAAGCTGCATGGTTTAATTACCGGCACAAGCATACATGTTCATTACACCTTTCGCGTGATAATTAGTGTATGTGTGTATATATATATATATATTAAGAAATATGGTATTTTTTTCTACTTTTGTCCAGCTTTGTGAAGTCTCTTAGCAGCGCTGAACGACAGACAGGCAGAAAGCACAAAAAGAACGTAAGCGCATGAGCACAGTTGCAGTTTCAGCAACATGGCAATAAATCTGATGTTTGCAAGCTATTCTGACGGTTCCCAACTGAAATTTTGCAGTATTGCAAAACACTGCAAATTAATATCGTGCAGGAGAAATAAACATCGCAATAACTTTCATTTGGTGAGATTGTATAGTTTTCAAAACAACGAATTCGTGTGTGTATGTATATATATATATATCCTAGACTAGATTATCTCCTTGTGTGCTAAGAAAAAGTGCTAATTTTAGCATTCCTCTTTCTGGATCTAATTTTTCCTAAATTTCTTTTGCATCCGTAATAAGAATTTTGTTTACATCGAAAACAGGGAATATTTATACAAAGCCAAAAAAAATAAAAAATACAGATACACAAAAAAGTCCATGTTGATGAAAATGTTCAATAACAAATATTCAACTGGACACGCGGTAGCCTGCAAAATTCACAGTTTTGGTTTTTGGCCCCGAAGCATTTTTGGTTCTGTGAACTCCTAGATCAAAAAAGTAGGCTTCAAGATCAGGTATTTTACGTAAATAGATCGCGTGTTTTATAAAGATCAGTTACGCGTAACAAAATGTTTATTCAATTGATATTAATATACAAAATTAACTAACTATGAACGGGTATGAAATTACTAATAAGGATTAGTATTAGTTAGAAAAATTTGTTCGTTTTGCAGTAAGATCACGGCCAAATATTTCAAACAGTCGTTCGCTAATCAGGTCATTATATACAAAACCAAACTTTGAAAGAAATATTCTCCAGTAAAGTTAGATGTTGAAACTAACTTTTTTGTTTTCTAAATGCGCATAAATTTTTCTTTATTTCAAACTGATCGTTGTTTCATTGTAAGTTGAACCATTATTCTTCCTATTTCATAGGCGTCCTCTTAATATAAACCGAGTTACTACGCAATTTCCTAATTTCATCATCTGAAATTTTTATTCATTATCTTACAACATAATACGAAATAATTAGGTTACGTGGATCTTTTCGGTTTGACGGCCTGTAATATTTTTTAACATTACTCGTTTTTTATTGTCCAGTTTTTAATCGAGAATTTCAAAAATAACATTCATGTTTTAGAGAAACAAACAGTGAGGCAATTATACATTTTAGTTTAGAGAATATCATATACGCTTTAAGATTCCAAAATCCCCGAAAATTTTAGGTCAACTGTACGCTCATGAAGATTGGTTAGGTTAAGTCGTGATATTTTCCTTTGTTTTGACAGTAAACTAACGAAAATATCATGACTTAACCTAACCAATCGTCAAGGGCGTACAGTTGACCTAACCGGGCATTCTGTTAACCTAACTGGGCATTCAGTTAATCTAACCAGTTGGTAGAGCCTAGAATTTGACGGTCCCGTAGCCATGACTCATTTTTTTCCGCCGGCCGTCAAACCAAAAAGATCTCAATACGGTTAAAAAATATATATTTTAAATTTGTTAAATTGCGTATAACTGCCTCACAATTTGTTTCTCTAAAACGTGAATGTTATTTTTGAAATCCTCGCATAAAACTGGACAATAAAAAACGAGTAATGTTAAAAAATATTATAGGCCGTCAAACCGAAAAGATCCGGTTACGTTATCACGTATAAAGGAATGCGTCATTAATCTTAATAATACATCGTATACACGTATTGTATTTAGTTATATGGTAAAGTTTCATTTTCTACAATAGATTTCGAAATCAAAGTAAGAGCTCTATCGTGGCCAATGTCGTAAACACCGCCTCCCTTCGATCTGTGAAGTTAAGCGACATTTGGTCTGGATAGTAGAAGTCCTTCGTGTCCAGTCTCCAAATTAAATAGCGACCGTCGTTCGAATCTGTAGATCTCGAACTGTAGATCTCCTTCGTCATATGACCTTTGCCGTTGCGAAGGTTAAACCACCTCATCATTACATTTTAAGTCAAAGTAATAATTCTACTCTCTGAAAGCACCAATAAATAAACGTTTTACTTTTTTACGTTGTTACAACTTGTACAATTATTAAATAACTCGTTTATTGTAAATGATTGATGATCAGATAGCAATTAAACATTTTTGTATAATCTTGAGAGCAAACTAATGCGAGTTATTACTAATTGCATGATCTTACCTAATTCATAACCAACACTGCATTTATATATATATATACAGGGTGTACCATAAGTCCGGTCTCATAGGAAAATGTATTTTAAAATTAAATTTACAAATGTAATACATTGGAACTAAACCAAATGTTCAAACTGATGTCTTGTTTTGGAAACGAGTTACACTCGCGGGGAAAAGGCCTCCGCCTTTTCCTAAGGAGTATAACTCGCTTTCATATTAGCCAATGCGTGTTATTCTACCCGCAACAAAAAAAAAAGGTCCCAAAACAAGACGTCAATTTGAACATTTGTTTTAATTCTAATGTATTATTTTGGTAAATTTAATTTAAAATAAATTTTCCTACGAGACCGGACTTACGGGACACCCTGTATAATGAACTCGACTCATTAAGGAAGCCATAATACTTCATCTACACCCTAAACTTACCATGGTGAGATTTTCCATGAATTGAACTCCAACTGCGCGTGACTCAGTGTGGAAACAAAGCCTACTCTCTCTCTTTTTGGTCCAAGCTCGCATTATAACGGAAATAATTTCATTTGAACAAAAACTTTTTAAGTCAGTCAAACTTCAACATTTACTTTACGTTCGCGAACCACTTAGATTTGAAGTGCAGCTTCACAAGTTTGAACTCGGTTGGCTGTCATATTTTTATAAATTTATAAATTTATTTTTTCAGTTTATACAAAACCAGAAAACATGGTGGGCTTACGTTAATCTCCACGTACGGTGATCAGTAGCATTGTATGTTTTTTCCCTTATCTATTATCTATACTATAATAAGAGAGCTGTCCGTCTGTCTGTCCGTCACACTTTCAGAAATTGTGAGAAAAAATTGTGAGAAAAAAATTCAGAAATTGTATTACGGGCGGCAATGTGAAGCTCAAGATTTTCATGACTGTGTTCTTTTCTGTAGTTAAGCAACGGGGGAAGGGTGGCGGTTGGAGGAAGGGTGTGGGTGGGGGGAAGGGTGGGGGTAATGGGGGATTGGTGTGGTAATGGGGAGGGGTGGGGGTAATTGGGGAGTTGGTTAGCCCCCAAGTTGAATGGGGGTGAGGAGGTTTTGGGAGATACCAGATTCAGAAATGTTGACACAATGTGAAGCCCAAAATTTTCACGGCTGGGTTCTTTTTTGTAGTTTAGCCTGTCTAACCGTCAGCGAAGTGACGGGAACTGTACTAGTATAATATAATAAGAGAGCTGTCCGTCTGTCTGTCTGTCTGTCCGTCACACTTTCAGAAATTGTGAGAAAAAATTGAGAAAAAAATTCAGAAATTGTAAAAAAAATTCAGAAATTGTATTACGGGCGGCAATGTGAAGCTCAAGATTTTCATGACTGTTCTTTTCTGTAGTTTAGCAATGGGGGAAGGGTGGGGGTGGGGGTAATGGGGGATGGGTGGGGGTAATGGGGAGAGTGTTAGTCCCCAAGTTGTATGAATGGGGGTGAGGAGGTTTTGGGAGATACCAGATTCAGAAATGTTGACACAATGTGAAGCTCAAAATTTTCACGGCTGGGTTCTTTTTTTGTAGTTTAGCCTGTCTAACCGTCAGCGAAGCGGCGGGAACTGTACTAGTCTTAATTAAATGCCAAACTGAGCCTATATTTGGCAATCTTCTGGCTCTGCATGCGGGTCAGTCCGAATGCTGACTGACACATTTTATATAATACTCCACAATGAAAATGTTTTGCTGGAAAGAACACGACACGCTTATTGTATAACCTACTTACTGTATATGGTAAAAAGCTCATAGTAAAACTAGACTTATTTCATCGGCAAATCGACGCCATATTGTTTTTATAGAGAATATTTCGAAGAATCTGATAATTTTAAATATTTTCATGAAAAATCAATTTTTTTTAATTTGAGTATAAATTTGAGCATTTTGAATGTCTTGTCCGTATATTCATGCGTTAAGTTCGGTGAAATAACTTTACTACATTGCAACAGATAAAACGTGAAGTGTTAGACGCTGACTTAATCATACAGTCATAGCCGAGGCTTCGGATCTTTTCCATTTTATGGGAACCACCATTTGTTTTAAATAAATACATGGTTTTACAGCATTTTTTATGCTGATTCCAAATATATTATTCTTTTTCAGGAGAAATAAAAAATAAGAAAGTTATAGTCAATAAATTTTTATTATTTATATGATATGCCACGATGACGTCATTTGTACGATAACGTCATCGTAAGCTCAGTTAGGGCCTATTAGCCTATTTCTAATAGTGTGAAACTATAATTTCATTAATGTATTGTTGGTCTCAAGAGTATACAACGATCAAATTTTGCGAAAAGGAATTCGGCATCTCCCATGGAACAATCGTGGATTATAACAATTACTTTAGAGAGGTAATTAAGTTTTAAACAATTAACCTAACCTAACTAAACTAACCTAACTAACCTAACCTAACTTAAACTATGCAATATGAGAAAATAAAGAAATATCGTATAAATAATAAAATATTAATGACTATAACTTTCTTATTTTGTATTTCTCCTGCAAAAGAATAATATATTTGGAATCAGCATAAAAAAATGCTTCAGAACAATATATTTATTTAAAAAAATGGTGGTTCCCATAAAATGGAAAAGACCCGAGGCTTCTAACTTTGTCATAGTATAGGCCCTGGGCCTATATATCTTGCTAGGCCTAGGTCGTGGCATTAAAATTTAACTTTTACTTAATTTTATAGACTTTTTAATTGTAAGACACAGTAATATCGTCCATACATTTTGCCTAGCTGTAAAGTTGTAGGTCCCCTCTGTCATAATAATGATCGTCATCAACCTAACAAATTCAGAGACTGTAAATTAGGCCTCGTTATCCCGATCTAAAGCAGCATGTCGAAAAAGTTTGTTGCCACGTACAGTAACTCGGAAATATCGCGTTAGAGTTGAACGTCGTCTTCCTTCTTAATTATGCCTATGAAGAAGCCCGCCTATCCCTAGGGATTACGATCATAGTCTAATATAATTACCAAACCTTATAATAAAATCTCATTTTACTCGTAAAAAGGTATATTAAAATTGCCTCACAGGGCCCTCCCACGTGTGGTTTAGTGGTTTACAAATTACAAAGCTCACTCAACAGTGTTAATTATGAAGTTACAATAGCGAGTAGATGCGATGGTAATGGCTGGTAATTTCGGGTTAAGACCAGGAATTTTTACATATTGTCCTTCTTACGATTGTAATAACAAACAGATTAAAGGAAACAAACAATATAACCCTTCATTACTTTTCGAGAGATAAAATGTTTTGTAGAGTATGGTAATTCACCGTAATTGTAGATAGTAAAGCGTAAGTTGTATATTCATTTTAGTATGACTGAGATGAGGAGAGTCGGTAATTTATATTAGACTATGTTACGACATCTGATGGAGCTATTGAAGAATAGGGACCCCAGCCTTCTTTAGTTAGCTTTATAAGGCTAACTAACGAAAATATCATGACCTAACCTAATCAATCGTCAAGGGCGTACAGTTAACCTAACGATTGGTTAGGTTAGGTCGTGATATTTTCGTTAGTTAGCCTTATAAGCCTAACTAAAGAAGGCTGGGGTCCCTATTCTTCAATAGCTCCCATCTGATCGATTTGACATTCTATCGACAAGTATATTGTTGGTTAGGTTAAGTTAGGTTGTTAGTTTTTTTAATATCGAATCGATGGATATAGATCCCGCCTACCATGTTATGCAGATTTTGTGTAACACTGAAAATAATATTGCGCACTGTTTTATTAAAGTGTCGACAGTGAGTTAAACAGGGTTAAAGCTCGGTTCATGGAAAGTTTCGCCATGATAAGTTCATAGTCTAGACTCTAGAACGTTATATGTTAAATTATATAAAAATAAACGAAACACTGAAATTTCCTATCAATTCACTTCCTTCTTGAACTTAAACTAAAAAAAAATTTAACTGAATTTTCTCCCGCCATTTTTGGATAAGGAAAGATGAAAAGCTTAAAGCGAAGTATTTTAGTTTTCGAGATGAATTTGCCATGCAGTAATAAGACTAATTAATCACCTCCATATTCGGCTCTAACATTTTGTTTCGTTTAGAACTTTAGAGTCTCGTTCATCCGAAACAGATATATTAAAAAGAGATAATAGAAAAAAAAATTACTAAATGGAAACTTAATTATTGATAATACCAAATATTGCTATTTTCATCTTGTGTCGTCATATATGTAAATAGTAGAAGGATCTACCATATAAGTAACTTTATATTTTAAATGCGTTTTAAGCATTCAACATGTAGAAAATGTTTGCTCTCATATTTATATTACAAACACGTTTGTATAATAACACGCGTGCGTCTTTAGGTAATATATTTTTTTCTTTTTAGATACAATGCACACACTATAGGCCTACTTTTACTTTTCAAAGCGGGCATACTATTTACATATATTTAATTTTTATACTCCAAGATTACAACTTTAGTTGTATAAAAAGTATTAACACATCGCCTGTAAGCTGTAAGGCCTTCATCCAGTGAATCTGTAATAATGAAGAGAGAATTAAAAATTTAGATTCAACAGACATACACTATATACACAGTCCAACAGACTACTGTATTCCTATTAAAATTTATTCTTTATATTAATCCTAATACGATATTTTTTGGTTTATAGGCCTATTATAACGCTATTATTACGAGAATATGAAGTCTATACAGCGAATTTTTCGAGTAAATCTTTAATAGGCTTTAAGTGCTTTTTAATAGCGGAAATATTTTCTTTACAAATGAATAATCAAAGCTTGAGGTCTGGTTACGTCTCATTTAATAGATAACCTCAGGTAACAACAGTCTCGCTTTGATTCCGTCTTCATGCAGGTGTAAGTATATTTTTTATAGGAGTATAACAAATTCTTTCACAGGTTTTAAATACTGTCTAATGACTTTTATGTATGTATATATATATACGTATGTACTCTGATTTATATACATATGTTAAATAGAATTAATTATTATTATGTTTGCATATAATAATATAACATTTTCTTTAAGTAATATTAAATATACAATTTACGAGCATTACCTCTTCATGTTTTTAATATTAATTGTACAATTAGGCAAATATATACACACCCGCGGGGCCTTCGTCAGGTATTGTCGTCGTATTATGAGCCCTATCGCTTTTTCTCAAGTTTATCTTCTTTCCTTCTCTCTTCTCCATGCCCGATACCCTCTCCCATACCATAAAACGTGCATAAATAAATATAAGCTCTTAACATCCTCTTTTGTGATGCATTTAGAACGCGTTGCCAAAGGAAAGACTTCAAACATTAGCCAGAGTAATTAATCCCCAAACTGGTTCACTTGTATATCTAAACACGTTTTCGTTTCTAAATACTGATGAGGGTCGCGATGTTTTTGGGAAAACGTCTTGCCTTCAATATCACTTTACTGATGAGGGTCGCGATGTTTTTGGGAAAACGTCTTGCCTTCAATATCACTTTGCCGACGTGGCTTTTTCATTTTCATTTAGAAGTTTGTGCATTGTTTAGATAATACACACACATATGTATACAACCAGGGCCTATCAGAGGGGGGCTAGGAGGGCCATTTGGCCTGGGCCTCAAGCTTAAGGGGGGCCTCAAATTTAGAAACTTTCGGATTTGAATATAATGTTTTGCAGTGAAAGTAATAATTGGGTTTAGCTATAGGCCTCAAAAGCTGGAAGTGGCCCGGGCCTCTCTGAACCTCTGAGAGGGCCTGTATACAACCTTTAAAGTCACGTGCATTGTACAGGGTGGTTCAGAAGTCAGGACACATACGGGAAATTAATTTATATGAATACCGTTTGTTTTCTGTTCCAAGCGAGACATGGATGAGAGATTAACGAAAGATGAGCGAGTGAAATTGGTGTTCATTGGTGACGAATTAACCAGCAAAACCAAGGGAAAAAAACATTGGTTTTTTAGCTATCAGAAAAGTGATTAAACGATTGAGGAGTGTATCGAGGTTAATGGGTCTCAGTTTGAGCATTTATCATGAATAAATAAACATAATGCGTGAAACACATTTCTTCCCCCCTATGTATCCTGACTTTTGGGTCACCCTGTATATCACCTTTTTTTTTTTTTACCTATTTATAGATGAACTCGTTTTAAGACAATTCCAATTCTATCTAGTTTTTTCTACGTATAAGACAAGACATAGATTACCCGTAATAATATATAACTCGGAGAAAGGAAATGAATCAAAGGCCTTGAGTGGTAATGTGGAAAGAATTGTATGCATATACTATGTAAAAGGCTTTTGTAGACATAAGGAAGGACACTGTGTATATATATGAGCACCCAACCATGTCCAATTTCTATTATAACAACGGTCACTCTAAATTTGGTGATCCACCATTTACGAGTACGTGTACTATGCGAGGCTGCAGCAAATATAGTAGGAAATAATACCGCTATCACCTCCCAACAAACTCGAAGGACAATAGGAAAACCGGCAAGACACCTATGAATATGAATACAGACCTAGGAGCAAATTTTCTCGACATCGCGAACAGCTAAGCCTCATTCAGCACATACAGTCGATACGGATGAGAACCTCTGAGCCGATCCGTTACCAAGCGAGAAACTACCAGAACAGGTAGCCGAAAACGTAGTTTTCTTGGAACACCGGAGGAATACAAAACACGCGACACTGAAGGAAATTGAATTTGGAATACTCGAAGGACAACGCAAAACAGGAGACATAAATATAGTCCTGGCAAATATTCAAGGGCGAAGACCGAACCACACGACAAACAGTTTCGTACCTGCAAGAATTTATGGAAGAAATCGCATGCTTCACTGAAACACACGTTAATTACAACATACTACGAGCTGACAGAACAGACAGAGGAAAAGGTGGCTGTGCTATATACATACGTGAGAGACGTATGACGGACAATAATAAGTAAATAAAACATTTACGTGGAGCTCTTAGCAATAAAAAATTAAAAAATGAACGTTATACTAATAGTCATCTATTGACCTCCAAACACTCCAACTGCAAAATTCTCTGAAGCCATTACCGACATCAGAAACCTTATAAAATTCTTAAACACCCCATCCCCGAATATAATACTCTGCGGTGATTTTAATTTCCCACTTATACAGTACAAAAGAATGGGAAGAAATGTATATATACAACAGGACAAGGGGGAGCACAATAGAAGACCAGGGACAAGCAAAAATGTTGGTAGCTCTAACAAATGAATTTATGTTAACCCAGGAGATAATAGATAACGCCAGAAAAAAATAACTGTTTGGATTTGATATTCACGAATAACACCAACGTAATGATATCAAAATAACTCCAGCAAATATCTCAGACCACAACATTATTGAGGTATCCACAAATATGGGGAGAGAACTAAAAGAAAAATACTCATATTGAAGAAAGAGGCAAATTTGAGATTTTTAATTCAAACTCTAAGACTATAAATTGGGAAGAAATCAGGTCCCATATGTAACAAAAGGAGTGGAAAACGGTCTAAGATGATAAAACAACTGAAAAATGCTAATAACCTTGGTGGGGGGGGGGGGGGGGGGAGACGCTGGAAATCTTAAAAAAATATGTTCCGCAAGTACAGGGAAAGGGAAAGAGGAACCATTTCGAGAAGCAAAAGCGAACACTATTTCGCAAGAAAAGGAGTAGCCACGAAGTTAATTGCACCGACAACACACAAAACGTGATAGAAGTAAGACTGGAGAGTATAGAAAGGGATATACAAGCCCTAATTAAGGGTCATTCAGAGAGAGAAGAGGAAGATGCGGTGAAAACAATTAAATATAACCCAATACAGTGTGTCCGTAAAGTCAAGGTGGGATTTTAAATAGCTATATTATTGCAACGAAACATGATAATGAGATGAAACAATGCCAAATTTAAGAACAACTCTCAAAGTTGTATCTTGTAGTTAGTCTAGGCTAAGCTTAACCTTTATCTTGTAGTTAGTCTAGGCTGTCCACATGCCTATGTTGAACATGAGCGTAATAGCCCGAAAGTTAATGTGTGGTGTGCTCTAGCACGAGATCGAGTGATTGGCCCATTTTTCTTCGCGGAACCCACTGTGACGTCACACAACACCTCGCTATGTTGGAACATTTTGCAGTACCCCAATTTATTGACAATAATGTCATCTTTCAGCAAGATGGTGCTCCTCCGCACTATGCCAACGTGTGTTCGAGAATTCCTTAATGAAAAATTTCCACAGAGATGGATAGGAAGAGGAGGATGGAAGCCATGGCCTCCACGCTCTCCGGACCTGACACCTTTGGACTTTCATTTGTGGGGTTACGTCAAGCAAAGCGTGTACAGTGTACCCATTAGGGATATTCATCACTTGCACGAGCGAATCACGGAAGCTATCGCATCCGTCACTCCTGATGTTCTTGGGCGTGTGTGGCTGGAATTGAATCACCGCCTAGATGTCTGCAGGGCTACCAGAGGAGCCCATATCGAACTACGTTAAATAAAGTTATTCTTTTAGAGTTGTTCTTCAATTGCCTTTTTTTCATCTCATTATCATGTTTCGTTGCAATAATATAGCTATTTAAAATCCCACCATGACTTTACGGACACACTGTACTTCTATAGCTTCGTGAAAAGAGAAACAAAAACGCCGACCATCGCACCCTTAAGGAAAGAAAATAATGAGCTAACCGATGGTCTAAAATAAATATCTGAAATATTGAGAGCTCAATATGAATCAGCTTTCAGTACCCCAAATAGAGACAAAGCAGTACCTGACAGAAATACCTTGTTTGAAGAGGAAATTAAATGGACAATGAAAACGGATTCCGAATTCACCGAGGAAGATATAGTAAAAGCTATAGGACAAATGAAATCACATTCAGCTGCAAGCCCGTACAAATTGAATGCCTTGTTGATAAAAAAGCTGAGTAGTATAGCCGCAAAAGGGGAGAGTGCAGGAATGTTGCAGGTTATTATGTAATGTTGCAAAGGGGGGATGGGGGTTGTTGCAAAGGGGGGTGGGGGAAAGGGGGGTGGGGGAAAACTTGGAGGCGGCGTTATCCCCCAAGAGAAAGAAGGAGGAGGAGAGAAAGGAGGAGAGGTGTTCACCTGGCAGGAGCCAAGTGCACACTGAGACTTCCAGCCGGGCTGGCGTTGTTTTATAGGCTCCTAATCAGCCAGTTGGCTGAGTTGCCAGATAGCGCCATGTATTCCATTGTATACATTATTATCCTAATCAGCCAGTTGGCTGGTTGTCAGATACCTCTCTTTATTATTGCATACATTATTATATACGCCTAATCAGCCAGTTGGCTGAGTTGTCAGATACCTCTTTTTATTATTGCATACATTATTATTATTATATACGCCTAATCAGCCGAGTTGGCGTTGTTTTATAGGCTCCTAATCAGCCAGTTGGCTGAGTTGCCAGATACCATTGTATACATTATTATTATTATATACGCCTAATCAGCCAGTTGGCTGAGTTGCCAGATAGCGCCATGTATTCCATTGTATACACTATTATAGACTCCTAATCAGCCAGTTGGCTGGTTGTCAGATACCTCTTTTTTTTATTATTGCATACATTATTATTATAGACTCCTAATCAGCCAGTTGGCTTAGAAGGCTTAAATATTGCCAGATACCTGCTGTATACAGAATACCGGTAGTAGAAGGCATAACAATAAACAACATTGCATCATTCTTTTTATTATAAATATATAGAAAATAAATACATTTGAGGAATATGCGTATAACAAATATACACATAATTATATATAAAATAAAATATACATTTCATCAATATGTACATAACAGAAATATACACACACACAAATATGGTGATATATAAATAAAATATACATTTCATATACACTTCAATATGTACATAACAGTACAGGAGAAATATCAAGCAAAATGTATATATATATATATATATATATATATATATATATATATATATATATATATAAACACAAATCAATAGAAATATGTACATAATCAAAATATATATATACAATTCACTTTTTTTTCAAAATACTAAAATCGGTCTTAATCGAGTTTACAATTACATCATTATTGCTCTGCATTACGCAGTCTATGCGGCTTAATAATATTTCACCGCTTAAAGTATAGGGAAACCTGTATTCGATATGAATGGCTTTCATATCGTTCAGTACTATTTTTGTTCCCACTTTACAACCGGTTGGTAAGTCATCTTTAAACATGTCTAGAATACATTCAAAAGCACGCACAAAGAGTTCCTCGTTAGCTACATTATTAAACACAAGTTTATAAGAACGCTTTTCCAATCGAGGGTTTATTTCTACCGACTCGCGCTTTTCAATCGTGAACTCTTCACTCAACATAACGGCAATTGAAATAATCTTCTAAATCGTTACGGCAACTGCGCGTTATATAAAGAAATAGTTCTTCAGGTGAACGGTGTAGGTGAGCTCAGCCTTGTACCGATCAATTGCTTTGTACCAAAGTTCATGGTATTTCAAAGAGTCTAAACTTTTTAAATAAACATCCAGCACTAGACCATTCTCACCAGTCCTACACTCGGTAAACCCATCGAGCAGAGCAGTGTATGCGTATTCAAGTACTGTATCAAAATAAAACATATCCGTAACACGCGCGTCTAATATAGGTTTCAGTTTACGGAATCCGACGATTTCAAACATTCTGTCGAGGATGAAACGGTTTCGCGTAGGAATAAGAGCGTTATTATCAGAAGCATTCTTCCACATCAGCCTTATATCAATGCACGGCCGATCGTTATTTATACACAACGTACATACAACGGCGTATGAGGGCGCGTCACTAATCTGCTCTCTTCTTGTACCTACGTTAGCAGGTATTTTATAACGATCTTCACACCACTTATCAACTATCACGAAGATTCTATTCATCTCCTCGATACTTAAATAAACCCGTTTGTTTGTCGGTCTACATTCCGTTTCCAGTACATAGCTAATGGTACCGGAATTACGCCTGAACACGCGCAACGATTTCGTCACGGACACATCGTACGAGGCGTTGAGAATGCTGCTCAAAGGAAGTTCCATCGTATTCGAGGAGCGCACGTCTACTCGGCTCAAGCTCTGAGATAACTATGAGCCGTGTGAGGCACAGGCAGGAACGGTTCGACGGGCGGCTGACTCGATGATACGTGAATGGGCATGTTCGTACGACTCGAATTGTTGCACATATTTGTTTTTCCGTTTCGTCACTACCAGCCTACGCACTTTGGATAAGAACTAGGCGCTAATCATCTCCACACTCCGGCGCACTATTTGAGAGGAACATATGCTCATATTTTTCCTTTCTACCCATCAAACGATGCTCGTCTCTAAAATCTGTTAAAAACTCACGCATGGCACTAGCCACAACCTCACTATGAACCTCATCATGATATACGTTAATATAGTGATAAAAACACCTAAGATTGTCCATGATCACGAGATTCACATTTTCAGACGTAGGGTATGAGTAATCGACATGGTGTAGCATGACGTAATACCGCTTGTCACACCACCCATCCACAAGGCTCATTATCCATACCTGCTGCTTCTCTTCTGCACGCGTTGTTTCTTTTACTTCACGGTGTATGTGAGACTTTATAAAGTTTAGCCCTGCAGTACTTCAGCACATCGTCTGTGCAACGAAAGCCTTCAACAGTCTCACCAGAACATCCGTAGAGTATTTGTACATCTTGGAACTTCGCACAATCCAATGTGGTTTTAAAAGAGGCATAGGAGGGGGGAATAGGAAGTTTTTCGGTATCCACCACATCCTCACACTTTACTGAATACCATTTCATAAACGTTGTGCAAGCGATATTAAAGGTAGCCATTTCAATATACGTCTGATCTGAATACACGTCTGATCTCTCGGGCTTACTGCGGTCGACTGACCACGCAGGGACTCCCAGATAGTAGCATGACTCACGCAGTGGGCGGAGCTTAGAACTTTCACCTACACACACACACACACACACACACACACACGGAGAAAGTGAAACGCTATTTGATTTATTGAGATATTCATATATTTACAAATACGATTCGAGATATTCAAGTTATATATACATATATATTTACAAATAGATACGATTATATACAAGACGTGTGAGTTAGAAGCATCATTGGTATCCAAAGGGTACGGTATCATAGGTGCCAGGTAACTGGTAACGTTTCCTATAGGTGTTACGGCACACCATCGTACCCCTAAGTTCCTTCACGCCTCCCAGCTTCTGCGCCCGAAAATTGTGGGTGCCTACAATTAGTTGGTGAGGTTCCAAACATACTAGATCCTTCAACGACTCAAAGTTAACAACCTCCCGATTCGCATGGTTGAGCGTAATACCCTTTGCCTTCACGATATATTTCATTTCATCCCCTACCCTGACCCGTACCCCATAAGTCTTAGGTCCTGTTGAGATAAAAGAGTCGGCGTATGCGTCGTCCCCATACTCATCCTTGATCTCATCAGTGAGTCGCCGAGGAACTCCCCAATAGCGGGCATGTAATCACCCTCCCTCTCTGTGAATATCACGCTATCTGTATCGGCATACAATACTCTCCGCCCAAGAGAATGCAATAGACCCCAAAGTTTTATACGGGCGTAGGCTGTTGTGAAGCTCGCCACAGGTATGTTTGTAACCCTTGAGGTATCTGTGGCAAATTCAGTGTTGTTGTACTTTATTACGTAAGTATTACCTACATTCACGATCTCCATGACCTCTTTATCGGGGGCATTGGCATAATCCCAGACATCGCTATAACTTTGTGCCAAATGAATGTTCCCTCTGCCGGTATTCTGCGCAAATTTTCCCCATAGACTGTTTAGACACAACTTTGCACTAAAGCGCTTGCCAGGATTCTTTACAATTTGGACACGATCAAGTTGTATACCTTCGCGGTCGCGGTAACGTTGAATATAGGCAGACTTTTCATCTTCGGTATCAACTCCTCGCGGATACCCTGATGCTTCAACCTTATCCTTCAAAAAGGCGTTTATATATGGTGTGAAAAGGTTGGGGAGCTTCTGAAACCTCCACACCTCGTGTATCTTCAGTATTCTATAACCATGGCGTACGGCTAGGGCCAGCTCAGGACTTGTATATACGCCTCTGATCTTACGCTGGTGGGGTATATGGTTACATTCGCCGTTATCCTCTTCCGCGCACTTCACGCACAGGGGAAACATGAGCTTGTCGTCGATAACGACAGGTAAGATCGGCATCCATAAATTGCGTGGGGGAGTACGTCTACGAAAGAGAGCCCAAAGTAATGATCATTCAAATTTTTTGAAAATTCATTGATGGAGGTGCTAGGTCCCACCAGTTTCTCAGGAGCGCCCACGGGGTACGGATTGCTCTTCATCACGTATGGGTATAAAGAACAGAAATCGTAGTAATGGAGCTTCACGCCCTCCGTAGGTGGGAAGTATAGTCTGAAAGGATTTGTACGTCCTCCAAACAAGCTATCACCACATTTGAGAGGATCCAGCACCATTGAACGCTTGATCGTTTTTATTTCCTCACGGTATACATCGTCTGTCTCCATCCGTGCATCATATTCATGCTCCCACAAGACTTTGTGAGTGAACTGTGACCTATAAGTTGATCGCGGGTGCGGGTCCCTGCAAGACAGTCGGCAGGAGATCTACCGTGGATATCTCCGACGATACCGCACTCAGGGCGGGGGCATCCATGCCACCAGCATCCATTAAAGGAATACACAGTCTTCACACCAGTGACACGGTTTTCACTTAACCCATCAACCCAAAAAACACGTCCATTAATCTTAATGGGTACTTCACCCGTGTTGCGGGCGTGCTTTATGTATACACCTGTTTGTTGCTGCAGGTGTATGAGCCAGTAAATAGCCTTGTGTCCGTAACTGCGGGGGTTGTTTCGGTGAATAATGGCTAAGGTGTCTTTAGGCATGAAGTTATTCTTGAACACCGTAAAACATAATGATGCGATGGTGGTTGCGACTTGCACTGGATCGCATTTGAAACGGGCTATGTACATACTTCTAAAGGCCTGGAAACATACTCTAAGCACGCGCACATCATTCACGCAATAACGCTCACATTCATCAGCTATATTATAAGGGTTACTTTCATTAAAACTGTCGTAGTATCGATCAAAGTCTTCATCCATACAGTCAAATAATGTTTGGGGGGTGGTGGGCCTACGTTGTTTAAAAGTCTCGCTGGTGAGGAAAGTGTATGGGAAGTATCCTTTGGAAACTTCAGCTGCCTACTCCCCCATCACCTTGGGTAGCTTTGCTAATTTACAAGGTGTGAATAATAAAGTATCTTTAAATTGTACATTGCCTCTTATCTGCATCTGTATTAATTTGTTGCCTCTTTTCAATGGATCACCTGTAAATATCTCAGAGGATTCGTGTTCAAGCAACTCCTTATAAAGGAACTGCGTGTCAAACTTTGCCCCGTTATGGGCGAGAATATACACAGTCATTTTTTTGAACTTGTCGGCTAACTTGACAATATAGGACACAAATAGTTTCACAGGACTATCGCTGACATTCGTTTTAAAAACGTTTGTCCGTTTACCGCATTTGGGGCACTCGTCACATTCGATACCCATACACTCATCACAGATGGTCTGGCTCACAAGTAAATGTGGAATTACCTCTTTGGTTTCAGCGTTCGTATATGTTTCTATATCGTAGTACACAGTTATACAAGGGTTATTTTTAGGCTTAGCATCTTTCATATAACACACATGCTTTACTCCATCCGCCTTATATTCCTCCTGGCATGTAGGACAGTGAATTACGTCGCACTTGTGCTTAAATTTTCCCCAATTATCCATTGTGTGAAACATACCACATTCACAGATTCTCATTTTCCTGCACGTACCAATTGATTTATGGAGATCAAAGCAGCTATTATTGAAAAATGTGCGTCTACACACATCACAGTCTCTCTTCTCAACTACACGGCTTTCACATTTGGTGCTTTTACACTGCTCACATACCATGTGACATTCTTTACAATGTCTCACTATATCAGCCGCAAACTCGAGGCACCCCTTACACAAATCATGATGTCTCCCATATTTTCGACTTTTGTCATAACTCGCGTAAAGCCCCCTTATATTACGGATGGGGAGATACGTTGTCCCTGACAATCCTAAAATAAGTAGGGGTCTTGTACGATCTCTCACACAGCTTTTAAAAACATACACAGTCCGGCGGCGATCATCCAAACCAAATACAACTATGCGCACATTCATTTCCTGTTCTACCTTTCTCAGCTCTTCAGGACCCATATTACAGTCAAATTCAAGTTCACAGTCTACAGCTAGTTTACGGGCACGCTCAACGATCGTAGGCAGCCAAATTTTTTGAGTCCGTGTATTTTGTACAGTAAACATACGTGCTAAGAGTACTGCTATAAAGCCGCAACCACGATCGACGTTTATATGCCTTCGGTAAATAGTTGGAGAATTGAAGTTAAGAGTGTACGGTATGGCACTATGACCCGCAACACGGTATACATGGTCAATATTTACCGTGAAGTTGTCCATATTGAAGGCTATACTACTTTGGACGGCTTGCATTATACGCCCTAATATATATTCTACATCTTCAGCAGCCAAACGCCTGAACGGTACTATCACCCAATAATCGTCTACATCACCGTCATCTGACCCGAACCCAAAGGACAGACTCGTCCTGACCTCACGCTCGTCGCGATTCTGAAGAGCAAACTCTATAATACGCTGTACTACCCTGCGTATCCCGCGCTCAATCCATTGCTATACAGGGCTCTAGGGTCGACCCTAACTCTATACCGATTTCTAGTCAAGGCGGGGTGGGGGCAGCGGATCGCACTAACTCGAACGTAATAACATCCTCAACAGAACGGGGGGCGGATGAATTAGTGGATATATTAGGTGCTGCTGCTGATGGGGGCCCTGTTGCGTAGGAGGGTTGGGGATCTATTATTGTAGACTTAACAGAACGGGGGCGGAATAAGGGGGAGGTGCTGCTGCTGGGGAGGTTGTTGCGGAGGTTGAGGGTTGGGGATCTGCTGCAACAGGTACGTATTTCGGCCGCTTTATACCTGATGTGGGGTTCTCATACCTCCGCTTTGGACGTGCAACCTGTATCGCTGGTTCAGGGGAGGAGATCACACTGTCGTCGAGGTCATCCGTAATGATAGGGTGCTCTACCTCATCGTCGGTTCTGTGGGAGAAGAAATATAAGGATCAGCACTCAAAATTTGTAATATTTTGTAAATGACCCACTTAGGAGTGTGACGTGTTAGAAATGGACTCTGTAGAAAAATTCAGATTCACGAGCCCATCCACATGTATTATATCTGGACCTACAGGATGTGGTAAAACTGTGTTTATGCTTAAAATCATTAAAGAAAAGGGCGAGATGTTCTCGAAATTTGTGCATAAAGTTATATGGTGCTATTCGACGTATCAATCAGCGTTCAACGAGTACCAAGATGATATTTTGTTCCACAAAGGTGTATATGACGTTAATTCGCTAAAGGGAACTGAACATACAATCATTGTAATTGACGATCTCATGTTGGAGATGGATAAAACGTTTGCCGAGACATTTACAGTATACTCCCACCATCTTAACATAAGCGTGTTCTTCATCAATCAGAATCTATTTTTCAAAAATAGATACATGCGCGATGTGTCGTTAAATACGCAATATCTAGTCTTATTCGCGCAACGTAGAGATGTATCACAAATTGGGGTATTAGCCAATCAAATGTTCCCGAATCAGCGTAAGGAGTTTTTGGAAGTTTATAAAGAAGCTACAAGCACGCGTTACGGATATTTGCTTTGCGACCTTCATCCGCGAAACACGTTTAGAGTGCTTCTGCGAACGAATATATTTCCAAACGAGCCTGAAACGGTGTATATTCCAGAATGACAAAGAGACTAAAGAAATACCATGAATTAATAAAAATCTATCATCGACTGCCCCGGGCAATGCAGCAGATGTTTATTAAAAATATTGACGCCGACTTTTTAAAATGCATCTGTGAAATCTGTCTTAACGTTATAAATTGCAATGTATCAATGAAAACCCATCAGAAGGCTCGCCTACGCCGCTACAAGAACATAATACGTACACTCGCTCGTAAAAGTCAAACTGTAGCGAAGAAAAAACGAGTTATTGTGCAAACAGGAGGGTCATTTCTCCCCATCTTATTTTCAGTTTTGGGCCCTTTACTGACTAGATTAATATAATGAAGAAAGTGGTAGTGATTCCCCACGAGGTGTACGCTTCACTGCAAAGAGACACGGATCTAGATCCCCGTAAAAGCAGACTTAAAAGAATGGAAAGCGAATTGTTAGCCCTATTAAACAGTGAAAAAACACCTGATGAGAAAAGAATCTTATACCAAGAAGCTCTGCAGAAATTTCTTCACGAGTACGAAAATTATAAGAGCCCTACGGAGATTCCTGTGGTTATTAGGCACAGCACCGATGGCGACATAGGACCTGTACCCGACGATACAGCTGATCAACCAAAAAGATTAGCCACACAACATATCGAACATGTATTAAAAAATACCCTCCCACTTACATTGAGGAGTAAAGGCTTAAGTCTTTATAATCTATTGAATGAGGATCCCGCCATACAATGGACCGATACAGGGGAGATCATTGTGGAAGGATCAAAGGTACAGGGATCGAATATCGTAGACATTGTCCATGATCTGGTGAGAAAGTGGGATAGGCCATCACCATCAGGATGGAAGCATATTAAAGCAAGACTACAACAAATAAATGTCCCTAAAACGTTGATAGGAAATCTGAACAGGTTAAAAGACTTGGAACACGCAACGTCTGTGGCACAATTGAAGACGCCGTCACCCCCTGCGGTAACACCTTTCAAGAGGAGAAAGAAGAGGTTAAACCAACCCTACCCACCTGCCTCTAAAATACGCAAATGGCTAACGTATTAACTAAACGTTATTATGACATTTCTGCCCCATCCTCTTACGGCGGCGTAGATAGGCTGCACGTTTACGGAGTAGGAAAAAAAGATGTTGAAAGATTTTTGAGGGAGCAGGACGCTTATACGCTTCATAAGCCTGTGAGAAAAAGGTTTAAAACAGCCAAGACAACGGCTTCCTCGATTGATTCTATTTGGCAAGCAGATTTAACAGACATGCAAAGATACTCTGTGTATAACGATGGTTACCGCTACATTCTATTCATAATAGACGTATTCTCTAGATATCTGTGGCTAGTTCCTCTGAAAAATAAATCACCTGAAACAGTTGCTAAAGCCACCAAAACGCTAATGTTAAAAGAAAACAGGGTTCCTGGCTATTTTTGTACGGATATGGGGAAGGAGTTTATAGGCCGTGCTTTTCAGAATATGTTGACAGAGTTTAATATCAGCTATTACACGAGCAATTCTATACATAAGGCTTCTTTAGCTGAAAGAGTTCAGCGCACCATAAAGGAACGCATGCACCGTTATTTTACACATAAAAACACATACAGATTTCTAGACATTCTGGAACCATTGGCATCATCCTACAACCGCTCACACCATCGCACGATTGGGGCAACACCTAACGAAGTTTTAGAAAGAGGTACGCTCCCGAGAAGAGATGGACCACCACCACCACCACCACCACCACACTCTGTGCGCTTCAAAACAATGATTATGTAAGGCTGTCGCGTTCGGGGAATAAATTCGCAAAGGGTTTTGAGCAAGGATGGACACGCGAGATTTTTAAAGTTAGGGCTGTGAGACCTAAAGGTGTGATAATGATGTATTACATTGAAGATTTGAATGGGGAAAAATCTCAGGAGGCTTTTACCGCGAGGAATGCAGAAAGTCGCGTTTAATTTAGAAAAAAATGTGTTTAAAATTGAGAAAATTTTAGGAAGCAAAGGTTCAGGAAGGAGAAAAATGTACCTGGTGAAATGGCTAGGGTACCCAGAAAGCTTCAACACCTATATAAAAGCTGATGCAATAATGAAGCTTAAATAGTATGCAACATGGCTCCTAACCATTTCTACGTCACACTCCCGTCCTCCTCGTCCCTGTCTGTACACCCTAACAACACGCTAGCCAACTTTGTAACAGAACTCCATGGGCACATTGAATTGGGTCGTGATTCGTATGAGGTGGGGATATGCGAAATTCAGCTGGACACCGTCTTTTTAAATATTGAACATGAAGAAACCGTTTTTACGATTCTTAGAGACATTGACGAGTGTGAAAAAGCTGGGGTAGCTATGGATGAAACTATGCGCATCGCTTGGACTAAGATTGCACGGTATTACAGTACAGAAGTAAGACTAGGGCCGGGTCAATATGGTTCGGCCGAGGATGTTGTGAGAGGCTTAAACGTAAGTTTAAGAAACTCAAACCTTACGAATGATTTAGTATATGAAATCGTAAACAACCCTGCACATACACTAATCCTAAAATCAAAGACTAACAGATGTCTTAAAGAACATAGAAAGTTCAAAATTCTAACCAACGGCCGATATAGCGCAGCCTTCCAAAGAGACACATTTCACGAGACACAGTATAACTTGTCCAGATTAATGTATCAATTGAAGATGGAGAAATTGGCTGAAAGGTCCCCAGACATGTGCTATATTTACAGTAATATAGTGGAGCACCAGTTTGTTGGGGATACCCAGGCACGCCTGCTGCGCATTGCTCACATCCCCAACCATAGAGGAAGGAGTTTGAGTATTACATATGACAGACCCCATTATGTGAATGTCGCAACTAATTTAATAACCAATATCACAATATATATAAGAACGATTGAGGGCGAAAACTTCCCATTCGGTAACGGGAGCTTAACAGTGAAGCTACACTTTCGACGCACTGAGTTATAATGGATAGAAAGCCTTTCACCGTCTATCGAGGGATGCGATACCAGCGCGGTAGTGGACTTGGATCCATTTTTTCATCCATACTACGTACGGCTGTTCCTTTGCTGAAGAGGGGTGCCAGATACCTTGGAAGGAAAGCGCTACAATCAGGCCTTAACACTGCAGAAGACATATTGGCCGGGGCTAAACCTAAAGAAGCCCTAAAAAAACATTTAAAGCGTACACGGAACGAAATCATCAAAGATGCAAAGAGAAAAATGCGTGGTGGCGGGAAAAGAGAGAGGGCTCCCCGGAAGAAGAAGAAGGGGTCACGTGGTATTAAACGTAAAAGGCTGTCAAAAAAGAAATGCTGTAAGCGAATGAAACCTATGGTTGACCACTTTTTTGACTGATATAAGCTAAGGATATTGATCTCATGAATCATAGTTTGTTTACCACTTGTCGAGAGAGGAGTCACTATTTCGCCATGGCACGCTTCATCCACCCATGTAGTTCACAATGCTGTAAGTCGGAGCTGTCCTTTTTTGAGCTCCCGCCAACCCAAGTTTCTATTGAGCACAGTGACTTTATTACAATTAACCCTTTAAACACAATTAGTTCCCCGAGTGCACCTATAGAATTCGTGATACCCAGCTCAGGTCCTTACTTTTTTGATCCAAGCTGTGTGCACATGTACGCTAAGCTACGTATAGCCCATTCTGATGGAACGGCCTGCGATGACAAATATGCTGTATACCCTGAAACAAACTTTCTGCACGCCATATTCAACCAGTGTGACGTATATTTAAATCAGACCAACATATCGGCAGGCACGGGGTACTATCATCTACGAGCCTATTTGGAAAATGTCCTCAACTTTTCCAAAGAAGCGAAGGCTACCTTTTTAAGTGCGGAGGGATATTATCAAACTAAAGATGAAAATAGTATAAAGGACAAATTTAAAAATTCTAAAAAGAAAATATACGAGTGTTTTGGACGGTTGCACACAGATTTCACTTTCCAGGAGAAGTTGCTTGTGAACGGGGTGGATATGAAAATAAAGCTCACCCGCACGAGTCCTGAGATCTGCTTAAATCTGGATGCGAATCAAGAAGAGGGCGCAAAGTCCGTTGTGGTTCACATTATGGACACATACCTCCGCGTACGGCGAGTGAAATTAAGTTCACCAAAACAACTAGAAATTGAGAAAAATTTACTAAACGCTACAGTGAAATATCCTATTAACAGAGTGCAGATCAAACTATATACGGTTCCTGCAGGGTTGGCATCGAAGCAGATAGAAAACATTGCCCTGGGAAATCTTCCTAAAAGGATATTAATCGGCATGCAGGACCACGCTTCGGTGAATGGAAAATATAAAAAGAGTGCCTTTAAATTCGAGAATTTCGGACTTAAAAATATAACTCTATACGTTAATGGCACTGCTTTGGGTGGAACAATGGGTACGGACTATTCATCAGATGCTGTGTTACCTCTTTGTGCCAGAGCCTATAGTAATCTGACCCATATTGCAGGTGATTGTGATGAGCTTGGTAATGGGGTAACGCAGGAAGAATTCATTGATCAATTTAACCTTTATCCGTTTGACATTACACCTGACTTATCTGCTAGCGTAAATACCCATTTAACACCACAGCAGAGCGGTAACATCTCAGTGCGGCTGGAATTCGCCAAGCCTATAGACGCTCCTATTAGTGTACTAGTATATCTCGAATCGCAAGCCCTAATAGAAGTAGATAGATTTAGAAGCGTTATCACTGACTTTTAAAATGGATGCTAATACACTTCAGAAAGTAATGGAGCGAGTCACACGTTCCAAATTTATCGGCGTGTTTGCGAAGAATGAAACATTGAGTTTGCCAAGTACGCGAGAATGCGGTAGTCTTATTGTGAACACAGACATCATCGGTAATGAAGGGATTCACTGGATCGCTGTCTATTTTAAAAATAGACAGCGCCTGTACTATTTTGATTCACTCGGTACTCAACCCTGGAGTGACCCTATTATTGTAAAATTTCTCGCTCAGTTACATATTCCCGAAGTTGTATGGAACCCATTTCGTATGCAGGGATATTTTACTAATGTTTGCGGAATGTACTGTGTCTCATTTCTCATGCATATGTCAAATGATAAAGAATTTATAAATTTTTTAAATTTATTTGACCCGTGTCACACTCACCGAAACGATGAAATGGTATGTAGACAGATAAAAAACCGTTTTCCAATTGTACGTACTCGTTGTATATTATAATGTTTTTGTTCGTATATTCGTTTATTGTACTGATTTCTTTCATTTAATAAATTTATGAAAATATATTGCGTCTTCTTATCCCAAAAAGATCGAAAAACACTTACATTATTTGACATTGTTGACTGATTAGTATATCATCCGTATTCCCTTCAAAAGAGTGTATAACTCGTGTCAAATCCTCATCGGACCTTAAAGGAAAACATATACAGAGTATACAGACAGACAGACAGATCCCCATTATGTGAAGATATCTTTGGTTCGAGGAGTGAACATTTCGATTTTAGCATAATGGGGAAATAACATTGATTGACATTTTTGACTAGTATCTGAAATACTACAACTCTCCGTATATATATATAAAATTCTAATTATGGACACTTACATTTCTATGGTAGTCCCTTGCGTCGGATTGTAAGGAGCGTCACTGCAAATATCTTCTACGGTTTGCGTCGAAAATAGTTCGCCACAATCAACAGCATTGAAAAGGCTAATTGTGGTTAATGCTGCAGTATCACGTTCTTCATACAAGTCTGGGGAGACGTACAGGTCCATGGTGGAGGATGTGTGACACTGCTGACTGATCAGTATATCATCCGTATCCCCTTCAAAAGATTGTATAACTCGTGTCAAATCCTCATCGGACCTTAAAGGAAAACATATACAGACAGACAGACAGATCTCCATTATATGAAGATATCTTTGGTTCGATTACCAATTTCGATTTTAGCATGATGGGGAAATAACATTGATTGACATTTTTGACTAGTATCTGAAATACTACAACTCTCCGTATATATATAAAATTCTAATTATGGACACTTACATTTCTATGGTAGTCCCTTGCGTCGGATTGTAAGGAGCGTCACTGCAAATATCTTCTACGGTTTGCGTCGAAAATAGTTCGCCACAATCAACAGCATTGAAAAGGCTAATTGTGGTTAATGCTGCAGTATCACGTTCTTCATACAAGTCTGGGGAGACGTACAGGTCCATGGTGGAGGATGTGTGACACTGCTGACTGATCAGTATATCATCCGTATCCCCTTCAAAAGATTGTATAACTCGTGTCAAATCCTCATCGGACCTTAAAGGAAAACATATACAGACAGACAGACAGATCTCCATTATATGAAGATATCTTTGGTTCGATTACCAATTTCGATTTTAGCATGATGGGGAAATAACATTGATTGACATTTTTGACTAGTATCTGAAATACTACAACTCTCCTATATATATATATAAATTCTAATTATGGACACTTACATTTCTATGGTAGTCCCTTGCGTCGGATTGTAAGGAGCGTCACTGCAAATATCTTCTACGGTTTGCGTCGAAAATAGTTCGCCACAATCAACAGCATTGAAAAGGCTAATTGTGGTTAATGCTGCAGTATCACGTTCTTCATACAAGTCTGGGGAGACGTACAGGTCCATGGTTGATTATTCACTGATGCGAAAATAGCTACTGTTACTCCCAACTGAAAATATCCCCTTTTATATGCACATTCACCAAGCTCCGCCCAAAAGACCAGATGTCCGTCGTGATTGGCTGCCGATGTAGCTGGGTGGAGCGTGTACCAATCCGCTATAACGAGACCGGACGAGTAACATATATATAAAATCGAATTATAGGCACTTACATTTCTATGGTAGTCCTTATATTATATCTTACAAATTATTAGTATTGTTTGAATTGTTAACTTATTTTATAATAAAGAAATTATATCCTAATTATATTTTAAAAAGAACATTCGGTTTCAACGTTAAGCTGTGGTCTAAGGCGGCGTGGCATGAATAAATACTAAAATAAAATTAAATGTTAAAAATCTTTATTCATACGTTATTAAAAGTTAAAAATCTTTATTAATAAAACAGGATAGAAGCATATGAAAGTCAAGGTAAACTATAGTTGCATTAATCATTATTGCTACATAGAAAAAATCGTGCATTACGGTTTTTCGGATATACTACTGCCTCGGGTAAAATGGTCCTGTTATTTTAAATCACGTATTTGTTAATTATTATTATTGCTACATAGAAAATCGTGCAGTTATTTTCGATTATTATTTATTGAACAAAACTCTCGCTCTCTTTCTATATATATATATATATATATATATATATATATATATATATGTATAGAAAGAGTGGTCTGGAAGGAAGTTTACCAATGATTAAATTCTCTTTGCGAGTGACCCGTTGCCCGCGTCGTTGCCCGAATTGTTCATTCTGACGAAGGTCAAGCTTTTCACTCCACCTTAGACCTACAGTTTAACGTGGATTCCGAACCACGACCCATCAGCAGCCCAGCGTCTTGATCACTAGGCCTCCTAGGGTACCCATTTATCTACCAACCACTTTCTTTATTGTGTGGAACAGCTGGGCTTTGCTGCGCGCCGGCTGCCGTCGGGTCTCGAACCCTGGGCCGATGGATTCGTAGTCCGCGACGCTAACCACTACACCACCGAGGCGGTATTTGTCATTACTTACTCGGACTATAGTGGATTTAATTATCCCAGAAGAGTTCCATGCACGGTCTGTGTGTAGCATATATATATATATATATATATATATATATATATATATATTGTGTGTGTGTACGTTTTTCCCTTGACCTTCGTCAGAATGAACAATTCGGGCTGAAGCTAACCAAAGGTTATCCAAAGGGTATATATATATATATATATATATATATATATATATTATATTTCTATATGACACCATAAAAAATAACGCGTAAATATTTGTAGAAATAATAAGAATGATAAAATTAATATCTGAAGCCAGTGGTGATTTCTGCTCGAATAGCTTGTAGAAAGATAATCTCTCGGCCCGAAAAAGGTCCCTAGAGACCTTTTTCGTTCGAATTCTCCGAAACCAACCTCGCTATAGTGGCTTGGGCAATGAATAATTTCTTTATTTTACGTCATTTTTCATTTTTTTCGTCGCAGGAATGAGGCTGTATGCTTCGTTCATCTTCAAGTTTAATGAAGCTGGGTATTCCTTATAAAAATTCGTTTCTGTCTAACGAAATAGGGTAACTTTGTTAATTCTATTATTGCGTAAATCTTTCTAATGTGTTATTGAATAATAGAAGATATATATTGTGGTATTTTATATATATATATATATATATATATATATATATATATATATATATATATATATATATCAGAAGATATTTAAAAGACTGATATAATTATAGTAAACTTTTGTCGAAATAGTTACCCATAAAATTAATTGTTTTCTATTATGGCGTTTTCGAAGGTAAACTATGTTATTTGCTTCGTTCAACTTCAAGGAAGCTAAGTACTCAATGTTCCAAATATTAATATTACCATTATATACATCTATTGTAAAACACTATATACATCTATATTTCAATTAAGTGTGTAATTATTTAATTCATCTACCATATTGTGGTACACAATGCTTAATATATATATATATATATATATATATATATATATATATATATATATATATATATATATATTTCTATAATTCTGTTTTCTATGGTTGGTTGAATTATGGATAACTACGTTATTTGCTTCGTTCAACTTCAAGGAAGCTAAGTACTCAATGTTCCAAATATTAATATTACCATTATATACATCTATTGTAAAACACTATATACATCTATATTTCAATTAAGTGTGTAATTATTTAATTCATCTACCATATTGTGGTACACAATGCTTATTAGAATACATGGCCTATCTGGAATACCTTGCGCTATCTGGCACTCAGCCAGAATAGAGGATTATAAAAGATCGCGAATCTGGTGAAGAACCATTCCCCCCTCGCTCCGGCCGAGTAAGGAGCTCTGCTCCTTCTATTTCATGCCCTTTGGTAAACCCCATAGTGGCCTCTTAGGTTAGGGAAACGAAAAAATAATTGGGGGAGAACTCCACTCTGTCCTTCAGGTGTCTCTCTCCCTCCTTCAGCTCTCTCTCTCTCTCTCTCCTTCAGGCGCCTCTCTCTCTCCTGCATGTTGCCTCCAGCATGTGTACTCCTGCATGTGTACATCCAGCATGTGTACCTACTGCATGTGTACCTCCAGCATGTGTACCTACTGCATGTGTACCTCCAGCATGTGTACTCCTGCATGTGCACCTATCCTCTCTCCTTCAGGCGTCTCTCCCTCCTACAGGCATCTCTCTCTTCTTCAGGCGTCTCTCCTCCTACAGGCGTCTCTCCCTCCTACAGGCATCTCTCTCTTCTTCAGGCGTCTCTGGCACAGCCAACTGGCTGATTAGGATAATAATGTATACAATGGAATACATGGCGCTATCTGGCAACTCAGCCAACTGGCTGATTAGGAGCCTATAAAACAACGCCAGCCCGGCTGGAAGTCTCAGTGTGCGCTTGGCTCCTGCCAGGTGAACACCTCTCCTCCTTTCTCTCCTCCTCCTTCTTTCTCTGGGGGATAACGCCGCCTCCAAGTTTTCCCCCACCCCCACCCCCTTTGCAACATCCCCCTTTGCAACATCCCACTTTTGCAACAACCCCACCCCCTTTGCAACATTACATAATAACCTGCAACATTCCTGCACTCTCCCCTTTTGCGGCTATACTACTAAGCTGTAAGAAAGAAATAGCTACACCCCTTTATTGGATATGGAGAAGGTCCCTAGGCATGGGAGAAATACCGAGCATACTAAATAGAGCGAACATTGTTCCTATATTTAAAGGGGTGGGGATAGGTCTCGAGTAAAGAACTGTAGACCGGTCACTGACACCACATCTCACCAAATATTTGAAAGAATAGTCAGGGAAAAAATATGATTTTTTTGAGACACGGGAAAGATTCAATGAAATCAGCACGGATTCCGATCAGGAAGATCGTGCCTATCACAACTAGTAGAGCACTATAACAATATCATAGACGCACTTGAGAACAATGATATCTACGATACTACATACAAAGATTTTGCTAAAGCATTCGATAAGTGCGACCATGACATAATAGCACATAAAATGAAGCACGTGGGAATAACAGGCAAATTGGGAAAATGGATCAACAACTTCGTCAGAGAACGGCATGAAGCCGTAAAACTCCAAGGTATATTATCATCAGAATCGGAAGTACGCAGATCAGTTTCAGAAGGACAGTATTAGCCCGTCCTATTCATTATCATGCTGACAGACAGACAATAAGTAGACAACAACAGTATAGTAACGTCTTTTACTGATGATACAAAGATCAACAGAAAAATCGGCAATGCAGAAGAGCAGGAAGCCGTACAGAAGGACACAAACAGAATATACAAATGGTCAAAAGACAACACCATGAATTTTAACATCGAGAAATTTCAGCTCCTCAGATATGGAAGGAATGAAAAACTTAAATAGACAGCATACTATTCCCCAGATAAACAGGAAATTCAGAGAAGCACGAAAGCAAAAGATTTAGGGGTAATAATGACCGATGATGCGAAATTTGAAGCAGAATCAGATAGCGATAAACAAAGCAAAGAGAATTACGGGACAGGTAATGACAACCTTCAAAAGAACGGACGAGAAGATAATGATTCCCTTACTGAAAATACTGATCATACTAAAACTTGAATACTGCTCTATCTTGACGTCCCCATACAAAAAAAAGAAGAAATTAATAAACTAGAAGAAATACGGAGGAATTTCACCGCCAAGACTGATGGCTGCAAAGAACTCAGCTACTGGGAAAGACTACATAAATTAAATCTGTATTCGGTGGCAAGGAGGAGAGATAGGCATTATAATTTACATATGGAAATGATCGAAGACCTGGTACCTAACCTCAAACTAAACCCAAATAACATCACAACAACACTGGAAAATAGGAAAGTAGAACATGTAGTGTTCCCAAGCTAAAGGCCCAACGAGGGACACCCTCACCTGAATGAAAATAGCTTGGTTATCAGAGGCCCAAGACTTTTAACCAGCTTCTAAGAGAGCTCAGGACGTGACAATGGGGGTCAGAGTTGAAATCTTTGAAAGAAGACTAGATGCCTGACTCAGGACGGTACCAGATGAGCCGGGTGTGCCTGGTTATGTGTGCTGAAGATCGCGAGAAAATAACTCGTTCCTCTATCAGCCAGGCATAGAGTGAGGCCGCCATCTTGACCTTCTGGTGAAGGAACTTTTACCAGGTGTATATATATAACCTTTGGTTAGCTTCCGCCCGAATTGTTCATTCTGACGAAGGTCAAGCTTTTCACTCCCCCTTAGACCTACAGTTTAACGTGGAATCCGAACCACGCCCCATCAGCAGCCCAGCGTCTTAACCACTAGGCCACCCAGGGTACCCATTTATCTACCAACCACTTTCTTTATTGTGTGGAAGAATGACAGCTGGGTTTTGCTGCGCGCCTGCTGCCGCCGGGTCTTGAACCCGCGCCGATGGATTCGTATCAGCGACGCTAACTACTACACCACCGAGGCGCATAAAAAAAAAATAATATATATATAATATATATAATAGTGCGACAATTAATACTTTCTTATATTTACATAGCATAGTTTGATATAATAATAAAAAATGCTATTGTACTACTACTATTACAAATAATAGTGATAGTACAATTTATTATTCTATTTATACCTGAGGCCACACATCTGGTGTAACAAGAAAAAAAATATATATATACTGTATGTACATAACATGCACATGCGCGCGCGCACGCACACACACGCATTTACGTATATACATACACCCCTATATATACAGTACATCGAAATGGGACAGTAATGTCTTCTTATACATACATACGGGTCCCAAGCATGGGGGGGTAAAAAGGATAAAATTTACTGGAACCCGGACATCGAAGGGGCCCGGCAGGGACCACTTAAGAAAATATTTTAAACTTTTTTTTTTTTGTAGCTTTTTTCGCGAATGACGTGTCTGTCTATTATTTTGGTCTGCTCTGAATGTAATGCATTTATTTCGATAAAAATATGCAAAAATATGCATGAATGAGGCACTGTCTGAACCAGGGGCAAGAGGCTCCGCGGAATGTGATTGCGTACCGGGCCCGAGAAAGTGGTACTTCGGCCCTGCATACATAGCATAGAACCGTCATTTATGAGCAAATTGTATGCTTTATCGGTAGAATGGATTTATTTGCCAAATCTTATAGATAATGCGTAGAAATAAGGTTATTTACATTATATGAATGATATAGAACAGAGAGATAAAACATAACGATTATCTTGTAGCAATTTTCAGATATAAGTTCAGATATACCATTATAAGTTTAGATATATATTATAAATATATAAGTTTATATATACATATATACTCGTAGATATTCAGCTAAGATTTTACACACTCTTATATTTTTTAATATAAGGAGCTAAAATATTAAGTGTTTTGGCAATATCTTGACAGACTTAGATATGTTTGACCTTACAAATATTTACTTTCATCCTACCATTTTATTATTTTTGTCTTGTTATACTACGATAATAATAAAGATTAATATATGATGAAAAGTTTAGGAATTTATAAAGTTAGGAGTATTTAATTATTTATATCTGGTATGACATTCGGTGTTTTCTCCCATACTACTTCGATAAAATGTCGATACACTAAAATTTACATACTTATTTACTTGTATCTGTACCTGACATCAGTTTTCATAAAACAACAAAAATATCAGTAACATACAAAGTTTCGTAAATGGCATCATTCTCTTGTTACGTATTAAGGTACTGTTGGAGAATTAAAATAGAAGGTAAAGGACATTGTAAAAAGAATGGACCTATTTTCAAATTATTATTTTAATTATTTTTATTATTTGTATTATTATTTACAAGGAAGAATAGTCGAGGTTGGTTGATAACTCTAGGTAACGGAACAAAGTCGATCTGCATAATGTCGATAGTAAAATGTTAGTTTAAATTCGGTTAGGTTAGGTTACATTATGCCCGGTTAGGTTGGGCTTGGTTAGATTAGGTTAGTGTGGTTAAGTTAGGTCCGCCATTTTCATTGAAAATCTGAAGTGTATATTTCAAATTTGAAATCCATATACTTGCACGAGGTCGACATTATGAAATTCGATTTTGTTCATGTAACGCGATGACTCATCGTTGCACTAATTTCTATACCTTGTTCAAAATTTATTTTATACTTACACCTTCATTTACTTTTATACTGTACCTATACCGGTATACCACCTCACATACAGGGTATCCCATAAGTACAGTCTCATAGGAAAATTTTTCACATGGGTGTAACTCATTTCCATATTAGCCATTGCGTGTTATTCTACCTGCAACAAATAAAAAGGTCCCAAATAAGACATCAATTTGAACATTTGTTTTAGTTCAAATGTATAACTTTTGTAAATTTAATTTAAAATAAATTTTCCTGCGATACCGGACTTATGGGACACCCTGTATATATATATATATATATATATATATATATATATATATATATATTGTAAACTAAGGAATTCCAAAGGCAGATTAACATTAATTTGCTGCTCTAAATATGGAGACACCAAATTGCTCTGACAACTTCACCTTCAGTAGATTACACTACTGAGGCTATAACTATTTTTTCAGTAATTATTATATTATTACGATGATGCGTGTCCTTGGGTTTACCACTCAGAACAGTGAAAATTTCTCGTCTTTTGCATTTGTAGAACAATCAAATCAGAAATAATCTACAAAATATATATTTAAAAGTATAAGAAGAAGTCAGATGGATGTCCTATTGACAAAAGGTTTCTTAATGCCGAAAAACTAACCTAACTTCTTGTTTCTTATCACAACTCAAAATGGACATATGTGAAATTTATCTTTTAAGGAAAACACTGAAAATGATAAAGAAAAAAAATTAGTTATTGGAAGTTATTTTGCAATTATCCTCTGCGAATGAGGTATGAGGTTTGCCAGATTTCTCTCACTAATTGTAATTTATGATGATACCCTGGGCACACGGGCTCTAATTTGGAACATCCACGGGCAATCATATATGTTGACGGGAAAGTTCTGCAGTTTTCAGTCCTGTCAGGAACACGAAATTTTAATTGGCAAAGAACAAACTCGTGTGTGTGTGTGTTATATATATATATGTGTATGTGTGTGTGTGTTATATATATATGTGTGTGTGTGTGTGTGTGGAACTACCCAAAGGACTTTTTAGCCTTGTCAACACAGGCTTTCAGATCAAACTTAGGCTTTCATTTGAGGCCTATCATATAGCCTAGGGCCCTAGGTCAAATAATCCTAAGACATAATTGAGTCTAGCCTACGTCCTAATACCTCATAAAAGTTAGCTTACTCATTTCAGTGGTGAACAAAGCTGTGCGCGCTACTCATGAAAACTAGCGCCGCTAGCGCTAGCGAGGCAAAATAATAGCGGCGCTAGCGCTAGTCATTTCAAAATTTAGCGACGCTAGCGCTAGCGCTAGTTTTCAATATTAGCTATAACAAATAAAAAATACCTATTATGTTAGTTACACTTCTATGCAGTAATATTGTCAAAAAGAATGTTTAAATGAAACAATTATACTATAGAACCAAAGCTTTTTATTTATTTAAATCCAGTGTAACAAAACTTTTTATTTATTTAAATCTAGTATATTTATTTAAATCTAGCTATAACAAATAAAAAATACCTAATACCATAGAAAACAATACATTTCTTTTATTTAATTATTCATTTTTTAAATACAAATTAGCGCTAGCGCATAGCGTTAATTTTTATTTCAAAAACTAGCGGCGCTAAAAAGCGCCGCTAAAACTAGCGGCGCTAGTCACAGCTCTGGTGGTGAAGTGAGTCTTAGGGCTATTTAGACCTGTAGGCCTACATTCGTTATTGAGTATAACTTCAGGCTTAATTTCTAAACAAATTTATGACACTGATTTGTATTAACACTAAATTAGACCTAGTTTACATCCATGAATTATTACTGTTGTTGTCGCTCTTTTAATATGAAAGAATAACGAAATGCGCACAATTTATATATACATATACTCTACAAGTAAAAACTATTTTGTTATATATATATATTTTTTTTTTGGTAAATCTTTTCATGGTAAGTTAAAATTGGAGGGGCTGCTTAAGTATTTACAAACTTGAGAAGGGTCTCTTAGTACCCTTTTCAAGTTTGTAAACAGTAAAGCAGCTCCTCCAAATTTAACCAGTCATGCTGAGGCTTTACCTTATACTTTTCATTAAAAGGAATTAATTTTTTAAGATTATATAATTCAAAAGGGTCCATGTTAGATTACATACATTAAGTACACGCTTAACCTTGTTAACCTTGTTGCTGTTCCGTGCGTTAGTCTCTCTTCACACGAAGGTCAAGTTGGTGGCTCCGCCTCTAGGTCTGGCTTGGTGGAGGAGCGAGTTGCTTTCTTGCGCTCTCCACCGTACATAGCCAGGTACACCCGGCTCATCTAGTACCGTCCTGAGCCAGGCATCTAGTCTTCTCTTGAAGACTTCAACTTTGACCCCTGTAACGTTTTTGAGGTCCTTTGGGAGCTGGTTAAAAAGTCTTGGCCCCTGACAACCAAGCTATTTTCCTTCAGTGTTGAGGAGGTCCCTTGCCGGGCCTTTAATTTGGGAACACTACACATTCTGCCTTTCCTATTTTCCAGTGTTGTTTGAATGGTAATTGGGTTTAGTTTTAGGTTTGGTACCAGTTTTTAGATAATTTTTCATATGTAAATTATGGTGTACCTCTCTCTCCTTCTTTCCAGGGAGTACAGATTTAGTTTACGTAGTCTTTCCCACCATCAATCTTGGCTGTGAAATGTGTCTGCGTTTCTTCTAGTTTATTAGTTTCTTCCTTTTTATACGAGGACGTCAAAACTGAGCAGTATTCAAGTTTTGGTATAATCAGTGTTTTTAGCAGTGTCCTGTCCCTTCTCTTGAACGTTCTTAGTGTGTGTGTGTGTGTATATATATATATATATATATATATATATTACATACAGGGCGTCCCAAAAAAATATATACACACTTTAAATAATTATAAAGACAGTGTTTATTATTTAATTATTAAAATACATTTCATTTTCAAAATGTAATAGAATCTACAGACATTATTTAATTGTTTTGTCAACGCCTGTTTTCAAACTGACGTCCGTTCTGGTCCAGGCACTGCTGATAACACGAAGCAATGGAATCGCAAACATCACGAAACATTTCGTTTGGTATTTGTGTGCATTCTCGTTCAATGGCTGCTCTCAATTCAGCGACTGTTGCAGGTTTTATAGCGTAGACCTTGTCTTTTAAGTATCCCCATAAAAAAAAGTCTAGTGGTGTGAGGTCTGGTGAACGCGGAGGGTATTCTACGAAACCCCTTCGTCCAATCCACATCGTGCCAAGTACCACTCGCAATACTCCACTCTTCGGTCCGGATCATCTTCATTAATAGCATGGACTAATCTTGGAATGTAACTTTTCCATTGACAGCGCTTCAAATGCGTTGGACAGACGATTCTGAAATTCCTACCTCACGACTCGCTTGCCGCACAGATTTTCTTGGACTTTGGTGATACGTTTCCAGTACTCTTTCTTGCTTTGTGGGGCTTGTCGATGTCCGTGGTCTTCCGGAACGCTTCTTGTGGACATTCTGAACAGTTCCATCGGCTTCAAACTTATCTCTAATTCGAGTGATGGTAAGTCGCGTTGGTGGATCTGTTTGAAACTCCCTCCTAAACTGTCTTTGCACTTCAACTGCGTTTTCACACTTCCAGTAGCATTTTAGAATGAATTTCCTTTGTTCAAAGCTTAGTCTGACTGCCATTATTAATTCTAATGGGTTTAACTTGGAAAGAAAGAAACATCAATTGAGCTATCAGCTGTTAAAGTGTGTA